>VDFB02004148.1:0-40021 GCA_007258455.2 Sequoia sempervirens | reverse complement strand
GTAACTTTTTAATTTGAGTCTGCAACCTTTTTTTATCTCTATCTTGCTTCAGCAATGATGTGTACACCAATTCATTGTTCTTCTTTGATACATTAATTTTGTCAGTATTTCTAAGTCCAGAAAAATCCAATTGAAAATTGTTCACCTAGAATTCAGATGGAGCCATCTGATTTGCTAGTCTATTTTGAACTATGGGAATAAGAAATGTGTACTCCATGATTTCTTTACTTGTGTCAAATTTGGGTAATACCATGGTTGTTGCAGGCTCTGAAGTTAGAGCAGACACACTCTCCATTAGATGCTTCTTTTCATTTTTATTCAATTCTGATTTATTTTTAAACTCTTCAATGTAATCAAAACCCGAGGATGAAAGAACAATGGAATTCTTGAATGGCGAAGGAATAGGATTACTTGCAGTTGCTAATGATGTCACAGCTTGACTAACTTGCATTGGGGGAGTGCCTGGAAATAACTCCTTTTTGGTGGATCCACTAGTAGTGTGACTTGGAGTTGGACCTGTCAAAATCCTTTGCCTCTTCTATATGCCTTGATCGTCTGGTGTTTTTGTGGTATATTGTGTTGTCCTCTTGTGTGTAATTTGTTGTTGTAGAAAATGTTGACCAATACTAGTACTACTACCCATACCATCACCACCAGAGGCAATTCCTGTTGTACCAATCCCTCAACCATGGGCATGTCCTAGTTGTGATTGTGTTTGACCATGAGGATGAGGATTTGAACTTGAAGCTCTAACAAATTGACCTATATATCGTAGGTCTAATTTTTCACCTCCAAACCCAAGGATAGATTTATCAATTGGTTTTCTATGCTCTACATATATTACCTTCCAAGGGCCTTTCGTTTGGGACCCTAAAGGACCACCTTCATAACCCATTTTTTTAGCTATGGTTGCTCCTATAGTAAATGCTTCTTTTGTGGCCTCACTTAAACCAAGTTTGAAATTGACATGGATTTCTTCTTTCCTATCAGATCATCACTTTCATCTTCTTGTTCATTTGGATGCTCTATATTCCATATTTTTCTAAACTCAAGATCTTCTTCATTATCTCCATACTATGCAAGAGCTCTTGGATCACCTAGGTCCTTCCTCATAGACTAAAAGGCAGTAATTTTTTATCATGACCAATTTTTTATTGTAACTTCCTTCTCTAGAGAATCTAGCATTTTTACTCTACTAGATGGTTTATGACTTTTATCATAAAAATTGTTGTACCTCCTAATTGTCTTTCGATGAAATGCCATAATTTATGCTAACAATTGTTCAAAAGAAATACCATTCTCAGCAACACTTTTCTCCATTTCTACTTTGACCTCATCCCAAGAATCCTTGTTTGTCAAGTTTTCAAGCAAGGGTTTAATTTGATGATGAATTATACTTCCAACATTCTTATTAAGCACAATCATTAATTTAATGGTGTCACATGGATCATACTGCCAATGATAGATAACATCAAAATCAAAAAAATTCAAAAGATCATGTGCCACACTAAATTATTTTCTCTCGAATATCATCCCTCCACATGAAAAAGGTAAAGAAAGAAATAAGGTCTTCTTCCCCTGACTAGTAAAGTGTCTTTCATCAATACTATGCATCTGCCTTACATATTCCAAAGAAAAAACCCTTTTTATCATATGAATTGGAAGTTTGTATGGTTTTACTTTTGATCCATAAAATCTTAGCACAGTATATTGTTCTAATAATTGCCAATCAACCAATTGTATTTTTTTCCTAGTTGAATGCAGTTTCTACATGACATAGGAAATCTAGGCATTGGAGTATTTGTAATTGCTTGATGCAATGGAGCCAAAAAGTAGTCTACAAAATGACTATATTTCCTTCAAGAATCATGCAACCTTATAATAGTGGTCCATTCATATACCAGAGCCATTTTCTTTTGCTCAGGATTACTATTACCATAGGGCTGAATCTGAAGCTTGTTGGTCTAAAACATTCCTTTGAATTTGAATAGAAAAAGATAGCAAAAGTAGGTTTTGAGCCTAAATGTCTTGGTGGAAGCTCCTTTAATCATTAAAAATTGTTTATGCATGGATTTCTACAATGTGCTCAATAAAATTATACTTGGCATGTGGAACACCATAATGGATATTATACACCATTTCAAGGAGGCATGCACCCACTTCCAAATTGCTATCCAGTTTGAGGAAAAATGCTAGCATGGAAATAGTATCCTAAACCCATGGTTTAAAAATATCCAAGTCATAAGGAGGCTTATGATCACCTTTCAATTTGTTTCTATCCTGAACTATTCTATTTAAGAAAAAAAAATTCTCTATTTCATCCACTGCTTCATAATCACTAGCAAGATTTTCTAGGTCAATGTGGACATTTCCAAATTCTTCAGTTGTAAACCACAAGGCCAACACTTTTCCAAGTTCTTCCGCATTAATGGCTAAAAATTCTTCTTTTCTATCTTTATTAACAATTACTCTTTTGTTATCATCATAATTTAGAGCACAAACCATGATAAATTTTGGGCAAGGGAAAACCTCATGTAACATCATGCACCCTAATCCAGTTACCCATGGTGCACTAATACTATTAACTTGCATTTTCTTTGCAACCTTATTCTTAGATGAAAATCTAAGTTCTAAGGTATGCCTACCATAGGTTTCAGGATTATAAATATCATGGTAGTCATTAGTGAAACCTGGGGTTTCATGCAATTTTGCATAATGTATTTTTTTATCTGACATTGCTCTAGTGGTATTGGTGGTAGACATGCTGATACAATCAACAATATGAAATTTGTGAATTCCCTATTAGTCCTTATTTTTTCTTAATTCTTAAGCCTCTTAACCCTAAACCTAAGCTTCAAAGTTTCACAAAATAATATTTTAATAAACGTCAACTTCAAGTGGTGAAATGTAGCCACAGGAATTCTTTAACTTACCTGGATTTTGAATTTTGATTCTTGAAGTCGAAACTACGTTGAAGCTTGAAACTAGGTTACTGGAATGGCTTTGTTGGAAGTGGAACACTGTGGAACCCAGAACAGGGTGGTGGACTGCAATGAGCAAACTAAATGACACCAAAACATCTACTCGTTACTTACGGACTACACAGTACACAATTAGGTAGTACAATGTATATGGCTGACAACATTTAAAACAAGCCATTAAAAACAATAATTTATTCTTGCATTGAAAACAAATTCTAAACCGTTGATCTTTGTTAATCTAACAGTTATAGGGTGATTCCAAAGGTTTAAGTTTGCAACTGTAGCGCTCTATACATTTCATTATGGAATGCAACTACAACCATACATCAAATGTTCATCGAACAGTTGAGTAATTTATGATATAAATAATAAACATAAAACATGTGTTTTATTTTTTCTTTAAATTTTCTTTGAAACATGTGTTTCAAATTTTATTTAAAGTTTAATGTGCCAGGATTGACATCAACACCAAGAGGTTGGAAACTTAACATTTCAAAGGCCTTAATAAAATGAATTAAAATGTCACATTAATAGCACATTGCACAACCATTAATAGCACTTAACTTGCAAAGGACTTAATAAAATAGATTACAATGTCACATTAATAGCACAACCATTTATTTTATTACAACTAAATTACAATGTCACATTATTACATAGTACAAATACAAATGGGTATGTGCAGGATCATGATGGGCCAAAATGTGGCAATATGATGGGTATTTGTAGGGTATGTGGCTGACGAATTTTTTTTACCCAAAATTAATGAAACAAAAAGGGTTTTTAAAGGAGATTCTTAGCTTTCCACCAATATAAATTATTCCTTACTTTGAATTTAATAAATAATTATCATTCATTTTCTATTTGAATTATGACTAAAGTCCTAATTGATAATTTGAATGAAAACATCTATAGCTTTCAAAATTATCACATTTTTTGAATCTAAAACATCACATTCTATGATTCACATACTATAGGATTAAAAAAAAAAAATTGAATTTCATGAAGTTTTGACAAAGTTAAGGTGGTCAGACATACGAGTTTTTATATTTTTTAAAAGTTGTAATAAAAAATTCATAATTAATTATTTACTTGGAAAAAAATTACAAAAAAATATGCATCACATCCAGACATAAGTTCTCTACTTATATCTAAAATCTTATAAAAATGTACTATCATTTTATTGTGGTTAGGGTAGTTAGAAAGACACCTACTTCTTATTATTTGCCTAAAATTTAAGTACTACTGCATTGAAATTTCAAATTTTCACCAAATAGATTTTTTTCTTTTTAAAATAAACCTAGTAGTTTACAAAATAAATTCAATTTTCTACAAATTCTATTCTTACATATTTTTGAAATAATATAGATAACTTATTCAAATTTTTACATCAAGTTTCCTAACTCTAATTTTTTTGAATTTTTTGCCACTTAAGGGCTTGTTTTTTCCATGATGATCTTGAACATACCCAAATGTAAGCGCAACCACCAAGCTTCTACTAGATCACTGGTGAAAAGTTGAAGTAAATGTGATACATGTATCTCTAAAAATAAATGGGACTTTCCAGTTCAACCACGAGCTCTGAAAATAAACACATGGGACTTGTTGGTCAGCCATGGGCTCCGAAAATAAATGCATGGGGAAAGGTGGCCAAATCATACTGGGGAAATGGGAATTGTGAAGATACAAAATGTACTTAGCCCCTTTCAGAACCAGACTGATGCAAAAGATGAGGGATTGCAAAATTGCTCCCATGCAGAAGATGAGCACTAAAAATAAATGCATGGGGCTTGCCTGGTAGGCCATAGTGTCTAAAAATAAATGCAAGGAACTTGTTTGGCCAACCATGCTAGGGAAATGGGAGTTGTGAAGATACAAAATGTGCTTATCCCCTTTGAGAACTAGATTCATGCAGATGATGAGGGGTAGTAAAATTGCTCCCACCTTGTACTTGCAGCCTCAATGCATTGGGATAACACTTATGTCCATTAGAGCTCCTCAACCTAGGTCAAAACCTATCTGAGAAGTCAAGTGAACCAAATCAACTTCTTTCCAATTCCACCCATTCTGAACTTGAAGGAAATTGGTCTTTTACTCTATAACTACATAACTAGAGGCAGGAGAATTTAGAGCATCCCCAATAATACCTCATCATCTTCTTCCTAAATCCTTATTAAGTTATTAACCCTACAAAATGAAAACCCTTATGACAATTAAATGAATGATTTTAGTTGTGCTGACTATCCTTATTTATGGGCCAAAACTTCTGCCAAAAGTGCCACTACCAACCTGGTACCTTGTACAGCTCACACATTTCACATGTGAGCTCTGAGGTACCTTACTCAATAATAATTGTGATTCGCGCAACCCTAAACCAAAAATCCAACAAAATCGGTACCTCAAGTTGGCTACATGCAAAGTTGCAAAATATAGCTCAAGCTAACAAGCTATCAATTGTCAAAATCGGCAGTGCCACGCAAGCTATCGATTGTCAAAATCACTAGATTATTGACATCATCATCTATGATTCTATAGTACATCGTATAGTTTTCAATATAAATCTATCCAATCAAGCACTCTAGCTATTCATATGGTATTAATACGTGTCGCTACCCACTGCCCAGTACCATAACCAAATTGATAATTTTAATAGAATAAATGAAAGGTAGAGCACTTCGATGCATTGAAAAGAGAGAATTAAATGTCTCGTTTTACCTTAATGATTATCAATGTCCTAGCTAATAAGTCATAATAAATTTTGCTCACTTATGATTGGAACTATGTTGATTTTTGAAACCAATCATTAATAAAATCTCAACCATTGATTTATAAAAATCTAATGGTTCTACTGTTATTTCAGAGGTTTTAGTTCACAAGTCTAGTACTTCAAGGATTTACTTCTAGAATGCATCTATAGTTGTCCATCGAAAATTCATTGAATGGACCCTCTTTTAAAACAAACTTTATGCACATGCATAATTTAAAATGGGGACATCACTAGGTTGACAAGACTCGACCCTTGGGATTAAAGAGTTTAGATTTAAGGCTTTGTCATAAAATATTTTGGTCTGAATTAGGCAATATTAAACGGTAAACAAGAGTAGGATAACTGACAAACCTAAATAATCAATAAAATTTCAACCATTGATTTATGAAAATCTAACAGTTCTAGTGTAATTTCGGAGGTTTCAATTCACATATCTAGTGCTTGAGAGATATACTTATGGAATGCAACTACAACCATCGATCGAAAAATTCATCGAACGGTCATGGTCCATAATGTTGTGTGGTTGCTGAAACTTGGAACATTAGAACAAAATTCTGAAGTTTCAAAGTTTTTGAAACCTTCGACCCACCGACTACAAAGATGACCAAGAAAGACTTGCAACTAAGGTTAGGAAAATTTGCACTGACACTTCACCACTGCATTTTTTTAAAAATGTTTTAATTGCCAACACAAATATTTTTTCTGGTTTGAAAACAGGTTTAATTCGCCAATCGAAATATTTTAATTGTTTGAAAATAGATTTTAATTTCCAATGGAAAAATTTTAATGGTTTTAAAAAAAAAATCATTTCGCCAAAATTTTCCATAGACTTCTAGTGATTAGAAATGATTCACCAATGGACATTATTTTTTTTTCACGAAAATTGAAAAAATCTGCCACTATAATTAATATTATTATCGGGAAGTATACAAGATTCTCCAAGATTTTACACCTTTGCCAAGGGCGGGGTTTCTTAAAGTTTTCCTTGATCCCCAATAGTTATCATTTTTTGATCAATAAGGTCTTGGATGAGATTTTTGAGTTGAATGCAATTTGATGTTGTGTGTCCCTCTATTTTGTGAAAATCACAATGGTGCTCCTCATTATACCCTGGTGGCTTAACTAGGGGTTTTTGATAGTTCTCATAGATGGAGAGTTTGATGAGATTTTCTTGTACCAATTGTTGCAAGACTGATTCAATTGGTCTCCCAAGTGGTGTGTATTTTCATTTGTTACCTTGTGATGATTGATTTTGAAGATGTGATGATTGATCTTGGCACAATAAATCAACTAATTTGGCAAGTGAAGCAAGTTGATCTAGCAAAATTTGATCCTGATTTTGATTTTGACACCCTTGATATAGTTCATTTGACTTTTGTTCAAGCAAATTTGGAATGTATGTTGGTGGTGTTTTTATGGGATCATGGACAAATTGATTTTGGACAATGTTCTAATTTGGGATGATGTTTAGATTTGGCATGATGGGTTGAAATTGATAAACTTCATTTATTTGATGAATGGGTTAATATGTGAATCCAAATCCTAATACCTGCAAAACACAATAAACAAACACATAGTTAGATCATATGTAAGTGAGAATCAAGATTCCCCATGAAATTCATTTGAAAAACACAAATAGGAAAGAAAATGAAGAAAATGAACCAAGAAAGCAATGAAATCCTATTTTAAGATCCAAAATCTTGATCCCATAGGGGAATTGGTGTCAATTTGATGTGGAAATTGGCCCTTTCCCAACTCCTATGCAAGCTTTGATGAAGATTGGTGGATGCTTGGAGCTCCTTGATGAAATTTTGACATAATATTGCTATGAAACCATGAAAATGATGAACACTTGATATGAAATGGATAAAATCAGCTCTCAATGTGAAGAGAGTAACTTTGCTCTAAGTTGTGGATGCAAAATACAAAGAGAAGCCTTCTAGAAATAGAAGAACAAGATGAAGGAATGAGAAAAATGGATGAATGTGGGATCATTCAACATCCAATAGGCAAGTTCCACTTGTCAAGATGTGAATGGAGGAAGCTTGAGCACATATTGGAGAATGTTCAAAGAGGGGGGAGATTCTGAAAATTCAAAAGATGGCTTGAAGGATAAGGTGAAAGGTGAAGTTAATGTCACATGGCTCAAGAAAAGGACTCGTAAGAGATGTTAGATGTCATGTTTGGAGGACAAGACCTTTTGGGAGGAGATTTCAAATTTGAGGAATATTGCATCTTTGATACCTTTTTTGAATTAAAATAGATGATTTATAAATCAATTAAATTGATTTTCATGTGCAAATGCAAAATCTAGAGGATTTGATGGATTAAGACTAAGATTAATTAGGATTTGATTAATTTAAAGGAGATTATTTGACCATTTGATTTAGATTTTTTGATTTAAATAAATCAAAATGAGAGGAATAATGATTTTAGACTTAATTAAACAAGATTTGATTTATTTAATTAAAGAGGATAGTGTTATCTTTAAATCAAATAAAGATTAATTTACTTAATTTAAATGAGATGACTTTAGAGATTAATTGAATAAAATGAATTATTTAATTAAAAGAGGGACTATAGGATTAATTAAACAAACTGATTTATTTAATTAATAGGAGATTATGACTTAATTAGATAAAAAATGATTTATTTAATTAAGAGATGAAATGTGATGAATTTAATTCAATAAATATTATTTAATTAAATTACAAGCAAGGGAGATGATTCAGGATGAACTAGTGTTAGTAATATCAGGATCTAGCGTATATGATCAATTGGTATATTTTTAGTGTCTACAGGTCCTGAGGGTTGATGTTTGCACTTGCTTCTTCTTAGATCTGACATCCTGAAACTTCCAGATCTAAGCTATAGGTGATTTTCCATGAAGGTGACAAATTTGACAATATAACTTTGTAACTCTTCAATCTTGCACTCCAAATGATCTTCAATTCTTCAACCTAGAACTCCAAATACAAACACACAAGAGAGGGAAAACTTGTTGATTGTTAGTGAATGGGGGTTTTCCATGGTCAAACCCCCTTTAGGTAATTAAACCAAATAATGAAATGAATCATGAAACATGAAATATGTAAATTATATCACCTTGTATGATGTCTTGTGAAGAAAATCTGTAATCTACCATGTAGTGGCCATGAATAATGTAGATCTTTGATTTTGGAATATGATGTAAACAATGGTTACAAATAGATATTCAATGCTACATCCACAATATTGGCTCAAAAACATGAATGGATGCACTAAACCCTTGACATGATGCTTGAATCTTGAAATGGCTCCAAATGCTTTATAAATCTTCTCTTGAATGCTCTCACAAAAGACTTGGATGCTTGAATTCTTGATAGATTGCTTAGCATGCTTTTTAGGAGAAAATGAATGAAGGACCCTTGTATTTATACTTATTCATGCTTAATATCTTGAAATTACACCATTTGACATTGAAAAAATGACCTCTTTTTTTACATGGGAATAATTCATGATAAATGGGACTTAATGGGGCCTTGAATCAGTGTTGTGAGGCATTTTATTCATCCACGCTAGGTATTGGACTCTTGCAAATCCAATAACATGCTTTTAACAATGTCTTGTAAAGGTGTTGTAAATTCTTGTAATGGACTTTCATGCTTTTATAGACTTAATAAAGTTATTTCTCCCTAATTCAACATTATAAAATGTATTTAAATACATATTCACAACAATCTAGAAAGTTTTTGAATTAAACTTAATGATAAACTAGTGTTGTAATGTGTCTTGTGCATTCACATTGGTTCTTGTGCCTTCCTAGGCTATGTGGACCTCATTTTAGTGTTGTAAAGTGTATCTAATCACACTTTCACATTGAATTATGTGTCCCAAGCCCTAATTGACCTTCACGTCATCATTAATAGGCCCCTATAAACCCATATTATGCATCTCAAGGAAATAATTGATCAAATACCTAAAAAAGTTGCAATTTGAACCTTATTTCCTTATCTCTTGGTATCTTAGTTGTCCAAATGGCCCCTGTGGGACCCATTCACCATGCATGGTGAATCAATCCCATCGAGGTGGGACCCATTCACCATGTGTGGTGAATCAGTCCCATTTGGCCCCATTTTGACCTTTGAGTGGGAAAAAAGTGAAATTTAAGTTTATTATTACTTCATGTCAGCCTGTGATGAGGTATTAATGGGTAAAATGGGTGAAATTCCTATAAATATAAGTTTTTTAACCTAAATTCACATCTCTTATCATTCATTCATCCACCAATCTTCCATTTCAAGTCAAGGAACTTAGGGTTTTATCATTTCAAGTCACCAAGATATTAATTTTTAGACCTTCAAGGGAAGATCCTTCATGTTTTGTTGTATAATTTCAAGATCAAACATCATGGCAAGGTTGTCAACTCCATTATTGCATGTTTCATTCTATTCTTTCATCATTTTCATTTAATTACATAAAAGGGGTTTGACCAAGGCAAACCCCCATGCCCTAACATTCAACATGTATTCTTCTCTTTTGGTGTGTTTACAGATTTACAACTCTTGAAAGTTTGGAAATAATTAAGAATCAAGTTGCAAGGATTCTCAAGTCTTCTCCTCATTCAACAATTCAAATTATCAACAAAATCTCACTTTCAGGTTCAAAAATAAGAGTTTCAAAAGAGGGCACCTATAGAGAATCAAAGTGTAGATCAGAAGCTCTGGATTCCACTTTTGAATATTTAGAAATTCAAAATTGGATGAATTCTCCATGAGTGGTGAATGATTCACTCTTCCAGGTCAATTTTGAGTTTTCTACATTTTTAGATACACTTTTGTCATAAACAAGTTTTGGTACAGTTTTACAGAACTAGGACTGATTCACCCAAAATGGAAAATGAGTCCCACTAATCCTAAAAATTAGCATTAGTAGTATTTCAAATGTTATTTCTAGTCTTCATCCACATTCCATGTGCACATTTTCAGTTTGGTTTATTTATGTTTAGTTTTGCATTCATTTCCAAATGTTCTTGCATTACATAATGTGTTTTCAAACATCACTTGCTTCTTAGGTTTTTCATTCATAATCAATTAATTACTTAGCTTAGTTTCATTTACATCATTCCATTTATCCTTAATAACATCATACATTGCATAATTTGAGTGAACCTAGCTAGATCTTTTGGCCCATCTTTCTCCTTTTAGGGGAAAAACCCTAGAAGTGTTAGGAAGGATTAGGGTGCCAAAAATCTATAGTTCATTTTGGTGAACATGCTTTTAGAACACTTTCTTTTCTGATTTGGCATCCATCATCATCCTAGGAACAACTTGCGTGTATTAGATTTTGCATTCTAGGGTTTTCAAAATCTTGCATTAGTGAAAAGGTCATGTAACTTGCATTTTTGCATATAATTTCCTTAAAAATCTCTAAAATTATGCATTTCCATCTTAGGTCCACATCTTGTAACATCAAACACAAAAAAAAATTCAAAATTTCTGAAAATTTTTCAAAAAACTAGTATTGGGACTCATTCGCCATGTTGGGCGAATCAGTCCCTGTCCAAATTTTTAACTAACTGTTACAGCATCAGAAACCTCATTTTTGTGCTTCCTAAGCCTCCTACTATCATATAGTATAAGTTTGGAAATTTTCTGGAACATTTTTTTATGCATTTAGCTCAAAAACATCATTTTAGATTACTCATTCTTCAAATCACTTCATTTGCACACATCCTTACATCTAAAAATGCTTCCATTTATGTAATTTTGCATAACATTGATAAAAGTACTTTTCACTTTTGTATATACAATATTTCTATTCATTAAGTTTTGCATTAGTTTGGTAAAAGTACTTTTCATTCTTGCATATACATTGTTTACATTCTTAAGGTATTGCATACATTGGATAAGAGTGTTTTGTATCTTTGAATATACATTGTTCATGTATTGCTGAAACATTGCATGAAATGGTTACATGTATTTTTCATTCTTATTCAAACAATCCTAGTACCTTACATATGTAGACATGTTAAGAAACATTTCCTATCCCCTCCCTATGAGAATTTTTTAGTGAAAGAGACTACAACTTGGGCCATTCCTAATGATCATACTTGTTCTTCTCATAATATCTCTCCTCTTGGTGGTGAAGATACTTTAGTAGAAGAGTCAATTAATGAGAGTTTTGAGAATCCTAGTTGTTTCTCTCCTTTTACCTCTGTTAGTGTAAAAAACATTAACAACCAACATAAAACAATCTTAGATGATCATGACATTACAATTTCTTTTTCTCCTAGTATTTCTCCTTGTTGTGAAGACGATACTTTGATGTTAGAAAACCTATTTTGTGAAGAACATGAGAATATTATTTTTCCCCCTTCACCTCACAAAATTCTTCTTAAACAATACAATAAAACCATAGGTAATCATGACAACAAGATTTGTCCTTCTCCTAGTTGTGAAGAAGATACTTTGTTGTTAGAAAACAGAATTGATGACAGTCACGAGAACCTTCATTATCCCCCTTCACCTAACAAAACCCTTCTTGAAAAATAAAATTCAACCATTGAGCATTCTCCTACTCATGATGAAGTCCTTTCCAAAGAACCAACCTTAGAATGTCAAGAAGATTTAGTTTGTAGTTCTCCTCCAAACCGTCCTCCTAGGAAGGATATCATGATGCAAGACAAGAACCACAATACTAATATGGACTCTCACTTACTCAAGGATGTTAACATTATTCAACCTCAACTTATCCTTTACCCCCCTTCACATAAACCTCCAACTCAAAACAAACCCGAACTTGTCCTTTACCCACCTAAGAATAATGTATCGCAGCAGCTGAGTTATAATATCATTGCTCATACATATAATACTCAAAATAATTTGCAACTACCACAACCAACCCCAACACCCTTACCTTTGCCAAATCCTATCCCCCCTAGACCTCTCCTACTAGGTTTTCCTAGTGGAAAAGATTACAATCTTGTTGAACTAAAGAATACTCCTGCTAAAAATTTTATCATCGAACCTTATTCAAGCATCCCCTCACTATCAAAACATGATCCAATCAGCCTTGCAACAAGTTTTTGTCCCTTCTAATGCACAACCCACTAACATAGCAGCCATGATCCAAGGACCAAATGCTAACATTTTTTTCCACCAAAGTGAACTCCCCCCTTTGGAAGTGAAAAATCAAAATGAAGCTTTCATGATCTTTGCTCAATAAAATTGGATAGGGATAAAGAGAACCCTTATTGATAATGGTTCTACCCTTAATGTGCATAGTGTTAATCTCTTTGATAGATTGAGAGTTGACAAGTCACAAATAAAACCTGATTCCTTATCTATTCAAGGATTTGACAATACAACAAATCAATCGCTCGATGTAATCACTTTTACTATTATAGTTAGGGTGGATACTTTGCAAACTCCTATTCATGTCATGCCTTATGATCTTTCATATAATCTTCTTTTAGGCAGACCATGGATTCATGAGATGAATGCAGTGCCTTCAACCCTTCATCGTAAAATGAAATATGTCTATAACAATAACATTTATCATGTTGAAATAGACC
This sequence comes from Sequoia sempervirens, assembly GCA_007258455.2. NCBI lineage: Eukaryota > Viridiplantae > Streptophyta > Pinopsida > Cupressales > Cupressaceae > Sequoia > Sequoia sempervirens. Next base: position 26,718 of record VDFB02004148.1, on the reverse strand, counting down.
CCAAGCTTGAAAGTTGCTTGCACCTTGAAAAAGGAGCTACAAGTCCTCTGAATACATTGATTCCAACATCCAATATAGATCCTCTTAAAATTGAACAAAACAATGAGGAATCGGTGTCTAAACTATTTGGTGATGATTGGAGATCATTAGAATTCACACAATCATTTATGGGCGAATACATATTCACACAAAAGAAAGATGAGAAACAAGAGAAACCAACAATAATGTCAACAAAACATTTGGATGACCTTTCAAAATCATCTACCTCAACCACTTTAGACAAAGAAGAAGAAAACTCCATAGTCACCTTTGATGGCACTTATGAAAAACCACCACCCAATCCATGAGCAATGAAACAACTTAGCTATAGTGGAAAAGGATGTGGTGCTTGAGAACAAGGTATCTACAATCCTATAGAGCCTAACACAACAAACAACTCATGGTCTTGGTTATCCTCATTTGATCGATATCAACAAGCCTTCACTCAACATCAACAATCTCACACAACACACTCCTAATCCTCCTTAACAATCGTCCATCCTGAACTCCTCGACACTAGTGGTCTTGAACATCATCCTTTACAAAATATTAAACAAACAAATACACCTTCGCTTAATACCACTGTCATCTCACAAAACATTCATGATTTGAATTCGTTAGATTTTATACCCTCCTATAATGGAGAGAACAAAATCTCACAATCTAAATCATCTTGTGTAGATATGACAACTAATACTAAGCAAGGGGTATCTTTTTCACAAACCACAAGACCACCTTCTACCATTGATCAAGAAAGCATCTTGTTGAGTCTCCTCCAAGATCACTTGATCACCCTCCCTCCCAGAACTTATAAGAAATGTTATTCCAAGACTTCATTATGCTCCTATCATAGATTTCATGGTCATTTCACCAATGAATGTAAGGCTTTGAGTAGTGGGTATGTGCAGGATCATCATGGAAAAAACAGGCCCTTAAGTGACAAAAAATTCAAAAAAATCAGAGTTAGGAAACTTGAGGTAAGAATTTGAATAAGTTATCTATATTATTTCAAAAAATTTAAGAATAGAATCTATAGAAAATTGAATGGAGTTTCTAAATTAAAAATTTTATTTAAAAAAAAAATCTATTTAGTGAAAATTTGAAATTTCAATGTAGTAGTACTTAAATTTTAGGGAAAAAATAAGTAGGTATCTATCTGACCACCCTAACCACAATAAATTGATAATATTTTTAAATTATAAGAGGGTATGTGCAGGATCATCATGAAAAAATAGGCCCTTAAGTGGCAAAAAAATCAGAAAAATCAGAGTTAGGAGACTTGACTTAAAAATTTGAATAAGTTATCTATATTATTTCAAAAATATGTAACAATAGAATCTGTAGCAAATTGAATGTAGTTTCTAAACTACTAGGTTTTTTTAAAAAAAAAAAATCTATTAGGTGAAAATTTGAAATTTCAATGCAGTAGTACTTAAATTTCAGGGAAAAAATAAGAAGTAGGTGTCTGTCTGACCACCCTAACCACAATAAAATGATAATATTTTTTTTATAAGATTTTAGATATAAGTAGAGGACTCATGTCCCGATGTGATATATATATTTTTTTGTAATTTTTTCCAAGTAAATAATTAATTATGAATTTTTTATTACAACTTTTAAAAAATATGAAAAGCTCATATGTTTGACCACCTTAACTTGGTCAAGACTTCATGAAATTTAATTTTTCTTTTTTTAATCTTATAGTATGTGAAGCATAGAATGTGACACATGTTTTGGATTCAAAAATTTTGATACCATTTGAAAGATATAGATGTTTTTCAATTAGTCGATCGATCAGGACTTTAGTCATAATTTGAATAGAAAAAAAATAATTATTATTGATTAAATTCAAAGTAAAGCATAATTTATATTGGTGGAATGTTGAGAATCTCCTTTAAAAACCCTTTTCATTTCATCAATTTTGGGTAAAAGAAGTCATCAGCCACATACCCTATGCACATACCCATCATATTGCAACTTTTTGGCCCATCATGATCCTACACATACCCTAGTAAAATCCAACATTTTCAGGAATTTGGTATGCTTCCCTCTGTGGGAGCACCTAATTCCTCTAATTGATACTGATTTTCACTCTAGCATACATTCCATCAATTTTTTCATCTCACCTTTGTCTTGCACTCAGTGGGGTCAAGGGGTTTAGTAGCCCTATCCTCATATGTCACTTATGGTTGCCTCTTTTGGCTAGTCATTAACTTTTCATGAACATATAAGAGCAAGCTTAGGATGTGGACAACATGCCTTAAGTTTGCTCGCATGTGACATACTACCTTTTTCATGATGTAGCTTCTCAAAAACAAATGACTTGGGATAGGGCTTTCCGAGTAAGCTCTCATTTCTCCTTCTACTTTAAAGCAATTTCTCACAATATTGGTGTTTGCAACCACTTTAAAGTGGGGGCATACATCACCACTCATACTTCATTATGTGATTTTCTTTTTCTTGTGATTTCCTCTCTTGGAAGAATTAGGTACAATGTTGTTCAGGATGAGACCTTGCACTTGTCCTCTCTTGGAAGCAAGATGAGATTGTTTGCACTTTTCCTCTCTTGGAGACATTAAGCATGATTTTCCTTAAGATGAGACCTTGCATGAACTAAGCAAAATCCTTTTGAACAATCCTTACACTATTCTGCATTAACAATGTCTATGAGTTTCAAGCATACAAAGTTTTGCTTAATTCATAGAGCTCAAAAATAATTTTTCATTATGGTGCCTTATTAAAGTTATCAAGATGTATAACTTTGGTATGGTTGACCGAGAAGCCCATTTGGAGGCATGACTTTCCCCATAGCCACCTATGTGTTTGAGTGCATACCAGCTAGCGTATGTTTCTCACCTTTTGGGTTTTCTCACCCCACGGACAACCAAAAGTTTTGTGGCCCCAAAGTGAGTATACTTTTTTTGATTTCCCACTCGACAAATAGCCAAGAGTTCCATCACCCTAGAATGAGTATGCATTTCCTTTATGAAACAAATAGCCTAGATCTAATCCACAACTAGTTGGACAAATGATTGAAGCTTTTCATTTTCATTTTTCTCTTTCTTGTTGTTGTATGATTATGTATCTTGTTGGTTTGACTTAGGATCTTAGATCTTGGTGGCTTGAATTCCTTCTTGATCTTTTCCATTCTTTGTCATCTACATCTGTACACTTGGATCTCTCTTGAATGTCTACTTTAGTGTGAATTTGAAGCAAGTTCATCCTCTAACTAACGTGGGCCCTAAATGTGATGTAGAAAAAAGGACCTCTTGCCTGACATGGGAATAATTCATGATAAATTGGACTTAATGGGGCCTTGATTCAATTTTGTGAGGCATTTTATGCATCTACACTAGGTCTTGGACCCTTGCAAATCAAATAACATGCTTTTAACAATGTCTTGTAAAGGTGTTGTAAAGTCTTGTAATGGAATTTCATGATTTTCTAGACTTCATAAACTCATTTCTCCCTAATTCAACATTATAAAATGTATTTAAATACATCTTCACATCAATATAGAAGGTTTTTGAACTAAACTTAATGATAAACTAATGTTGTAATGTGTCTTTCACATTCACATTGGTTCTTGTGCCTTCCTAGGCTATGTGGACCTCATTTTAGTGTTGTAAAGAATATCTAATCACACTTTCACATTGAATTTTGTGTCCCAATCCCTAATTGAACTTCACATCATCATTAATAGGCCCCTCTCAACCCATATTGTGCATTCTAAGGCAATAATTGATCAAATAACTGACAAAGTTGTAATTTAAACCTTATTTCCTTATCTCTTGGCATCTTAGCTATCCAAATGGCCCCTATGGGACCCATTCACCATGCATGGAAAATTAGTCCCATCAAGGTGGGACCCATTCACCATGTGTGGCGAATCAGTCCCATTTGGCTCCATTTTGACCTTTGAACGGGAAAAAGTGAAATTTAAGTTTATTATTACTTCATGTCAGCATGTGATGACGTATTAATGAGTAAAATGGGTGAAATTCCTATAAATATAAGTTTTTCAACCTGAATTCACATCTCTTATCATTCATTCATCCACCAATATTCCATCTCAAGTCAAGTAACTTAGAGTTTTATTATTTCAAGTCACCAAGATATCAATTTTTAGACCTTCAAGGGAAGATCCTTCATGTTTTGTTGCAGAATTTCAAAATCAAACATCATGGCAAGGTAATCAACTTCATTATTGCATATTTCATTCTCTTCTTTCAGCATTTTGGTTTAATTACCTAAAAGGGGTTTGACTAAGGCAAACCCCCATGCCCTAACATTCAACATTTCTTCTTCTCTTCTAGTGTGTTTGTAGATTTAGGACTCTTGGAAGTTTGGAAATCATTAAGAATCAAGTTACAAGGTTGCTCAAGTCTTCTCCTCATTCAGAAAGTCAAAATATCAATAAAAACTCAATTTCAAGTTTGAAAATCAGTGTTTCAAAAGAGGACACCTGTAGAGAATCAAAGTGCAGATCAGAAGCTCTGGATTCCACTTTAAAACATTCAGAAATTCAAAATTGGAATCATTCACCATGAGTTGCGAATGAGTCCCACTTCTAGGTCAATTTTGAGTTTTCTACATTTTTAGATACCCTTTTGTCAGAAACAGGTTTTGGTACAATTTTGCATCTAATTAGGACTGATTCGCCCAGAATGGTGAATGAGTCCCACCAAGCCTGAAAATCAGCATCAATACATTTCAAATGTCATTTCCATTCTTCATCCATATTCCAAGTGCACATTTTCAATTTGGTTTATTTATGTTTAGTTTTGCATTCATTTCCAAGTGTTCTTGCATTACATAATGTGTTTTCAAACATCACTTGCTTCTTGGGTTTTGCATTCATAATCAATTAATTACTTAGCTTAGTTGCATTTAGATCATTCCATTTATCCTTAAACATCATACATTGCATCATTTGAGTGAACCTAGCTAGATATTTTGACCCTTCTTTCTCCTTTTAGGTGAAAAACCCTAGAAGTGCTAGGAAGGATTAGGGTGCCAAAAATCTATTGTTCACACCACAACAAGCCGACATATGAAATAATTAAATAAAGGAGGATAAATCCCACCCAAATTTGAAATTGATTCCTAAAAATAATCCAAGGTCTAAGACGCCCTAGGTGGTGTTTTAGTCCCAAGGCTCAATTCTCAGGGCACAAACTCCAAAAAGGGACCTTTTCAGGTGTTTTCAATATCAGGGTCTCAAGACCCATGGAGGAAAAAGACACCCTAGGTGGCATTTTACTCCCACTCCACAAATCAGGGAAATACATAGAGAAACATTAAATTATCATTTATCTTTCGAGGTTTGTTAGGATTTTCCATAAAAATATATGGTTTATTAGGCTTGTGGGTGCAAAATAGGATCAATTAAGCCATAAAGAAGCATAAATAAGGTGAGGTGGGCCCAAACAAGTGTGAAAATGCAAGGGTATACATTTTACTACACTACATTTATCCCCCACTTTACTAAGAGGATGAACTTGCTTCAAACTCACACTAAAGTAGCCAACCATGCAATCAAGAGGGGTTTGAATGTACCAACATTAGTAAGATAGGATGACAATGATCAAGAGAGACGATCAATCCCCCAAGGTCGAGATCCTATGAAAAACCAACATAGGAACAAAGGAACACACATGCAGATGATATATGACGCCATAATCAAATCACCAGCATACACCATCAAGGACAAGAAAAAGGTAAAAGAAAAAGGAAAAAGGAAAACTTGCAATGGATCAGGCCTCGACTAGTCATCCAACATAGTGGACCGGGTCTAGGTTCTTTGTCCAAAAGGTTTACAAGTGGAATGCGTTGTCCAATATGCAAAAAAAATGCACGCTCACAAGGGCTAGTGGGAGCTAGTTGTCCAATAGGTGAGCCCCAAGAGATCCATATCAAATTCATACCCCCATGACTATGATAAGGAAAAAAAGAAAATGCACGCTCATAAGGGATAGTGAAACTAGGTGTTCACTAGTTGAGCCCCAGGGGACCATATCAAAGCCATACCTCCATGACATTAATAAGGCACAAAAGATGTAACAAGAAAGAGAGATTTTTCTTCTAGTTCGTGCAATGTCTCTTCTTAGGGAACATTGTGCTTAATGCTTACAAGAGAGGACAAGTCAAAGAAATATCACACTCTCGGAGGAAATCAAACACAATTTACCACCAAGGAAAGGACACATCGCAAGAAGAAAGAAAATTGCACAATGAAACATGAGTGTTGATGTATGCCCCCACTTTAAAGTAGTTGCTAACACCATTGTTGTGAGAAATTTCTTTAAAGTAGAAGACATGAGAGCTTATTTGGAAATACCTATGCCAAGTCCTATGTTTCCGATAAGCTATGTCATGAAAAGGTAATTCCCCCAAAAGATAGTATGTCACATGCGATCCAACTTAAGGCATGTCGTCCACATCCCAAGCTTCTTGTTTACATATACATGAAAGGTGATCAACTAGCTGAAAGAGGAAATTACAAGAGACATATGAGGAAAAGGCTACCTAACCCCTTGCCCCCATTGAGTAAAGGACAAAAGTGATCCAAAATGATTGATGAGAAACATGCTAGAGTGAAAATTAGTATCAATTAGAGGAATTAGGTGCCCCCACATAAGGAAGAATACCAAACTCATTAAGATGTTGAATTTTTCTACTCAAATCCTTACATTCATTAGTAGAATGGCCATGAATTCTATGATATGCACAAAATGAAGTCTTGTAATAAAATTTCTTTCATGTTCTTGGAGGAAGAGAGATCAAAAGATCTTGGAGGAGTCTCATCAAGATACTCTCTTGGTCAAAAGTTGAGGATGATGCTTTATTTTGTGACAAAGATATCTCTTGCTTAGCACAAGATGTCATACCTACATAAGACACTTTATATTGCAATATTTTATTCTCTCCTTTACTAGAGGGTGTAAAATATAAAGAATTTGAATCATAATTTTTTTGTGTGATGACATTTACATTAAGAAATGATTTTATTTTTTTTTGTTTCTTGCAAAGGATAATGCTCAAGGCCACTAGTATCTATCAGTTCAGGATGCACCACTATTAAAGTCAGCTTAGAAAGATGTTTTTTGATAGTGTTAATATTAAGTGAAGGATTGTTTGTGTCTTTAGAGGGACAATAACCAAGACCACTAGTCTTTTCTTGCGTTTGAGGATCTATAGGGACACAGATACCTTGTTCTCTAGCACCACATTCTTTTCCACTATATCTAAGTTGTTTCATAAGTTCATAACCTTTTCCATAAATATTTTTCATTTATTTAGGATTTAGGTGTTTCTCATGATTAAATTCATCAAATTTTATTGTGTAATTTTCTTTTTCCTCTAAAGTGGTTGAGGTGGATGCTTTCAAAGGGTCATCCAAATTTTGTGTTGAAATTACCTTTGTTTCTTTTCCCTTGTCAGAATCTTTGTGTATGATCTTATATTCTCCCATGAATGTATTTTGAATATATATAAGGAACCCCAATCATCTTCTAATAGCTTCATGACTTCCTCAATGTGTTTTTCTTTGTCTTTTTTTTGCACGAGTTCTACTTGTGTCATTGATGTTAATGTGTTCAAGGGATTTTCTTTGGTTTTCTCAATATTTAGACAATTGTATGGTTTAGGATCGGCTTCGATTATATAAACTTTGTTATTGTATACATATTTTATGATACGATAAAGGGTAGAAGGCACCACATGCATCTCATGAATCCATCGTATGCCTTAAAAAATATTATATGAAAGATCATGAGGCATAACATGAATAGGTTTTTGTAAGGTAGACTTTCCAACTTTACTAGGTAAAGTTATCACTCCAAGCAATTTTTTTCCCACATTGTCAAATACCTTAATAGATAAAGATTCAAGTTGAATTTTTTATTTATCAAAACCAAGCTTATCCAAAATATTTGCACTACACACATTTAAGGTTGATCCATTATCAACAAGGGTTTGGTTTATCCTTGTCATCTTGTATTGAGCTATTATCATGAGAGCATCACATTATTTTTGCACTTCCAAAGTGGGGAGTTCACTTTGGTGGAAAACAATGCCAGCATTTATCCCTTGAATCATGGTTTCTATGCCATTCGGTTGTACATTAGAAGGGATAGGAACTTGTTGCAAGGTTGTTCAAAGAATGGCATGATAATTAGGTGAATTCTGGATTAGGTCGCATAGGTATATCTTTGCAAGAGTATTCTTAAGTTTTTCAACAAGATCATACTCCTTTTCGTTATTTGAAGTAAAATGAGGAGCACTAGGTAAGATAGGATTAGGAAATGGTAAGGATGTTGAAGGTGTTTGTCTTGGTTGTGGATTGTTCCTAGTGTTATATGTATGAGCAGCGGTATTGTAACTCGGTTGCTGCGAAATATTGTTCTTAGGTGGTTTGAGGATAAGGACATGTTTGTTTTGAACCTGTGGTTTTTGTGAGAGTGGATAAAGGATAATTTTAGGCTTAGGAAATACTCCAAGGGATATCTAATTTGCATAACCTTAGAAAAATTATCCTCAATTTTGTGATCTCTTAGTGAAGAGGAGCCCAAGGTCACTTCATCATCTTCATCTAAGAAATTACTATTGTCAATGTTGTCATTTTCTTCCACCGTTATATCTTCCCTAGTAGGAGAGTTTTTAGGATAACTAAAAACCAAATATTCTTGACATTAAAGGGTTGGTTCTTCTAAAATGACTTCATCACATGTAAGGATGTTATCAATGGTTAGATTCTCTTGTTTATCGATAGTGGATATTAGGACAAGGCTCTATTTGATTATTATGATTGTTCATGACTTTATTCTTTTTCTCTAAGGTCTCATTCTCTTGTGCTATACCATCTACCCTAGTAGGAGAGCCTTTAATATGTTCATCATACAGATTTTGTAAAGTAGCTTCATCACAAGTAAGGGAGGCATCAAGAGAAGGACAACTATGATTTTCATCCTTACCAAATAGATCTTGCCAAATGGTAAGAGCATTAGGGAAGGTAGGGGAAAGATTCTCATGACTCTTGATAGGTATATCTTCTAACACCAACCTATCCTCTTTGCATAGAGGAGGGATATTAGGCGGAGGAAAATTTTGATTGTCATGGCTATCTATGATATCATCTTCTTTTGCTAACATGTTATCATAAGCAAGGGATGAATGAAGATTAGGAAAAGTGATGTTTAGAAATGTTTCTATAATCTCATCTTCTTGTTGTCTAATATCATCCAAAAGGGGATGATGAGAGGGACAATCAAGACCCTCCATGCTTGTGTGTCATAGAAAAATGGCCCCTTGTTATTTTCATGGTCTTTTAGGCCTTTCCCCTCAATGTTTGGTATATTTTTCTTTGATTAATTGATGTAATGTGGCTTGAACATTCACATTAGGTCCTTAAAATGTAAATAATGACATCTTGTGAAGGTTTTATGAAGTGTTGTAAAACATTTCTACACTTTTCTGGACTTTATTCATTACAATTCACCTAAAAGTGACCCTTTTATTCATCATCAAGTCCTATTTTGAAGTGTTGTAAAGTCTTGTAACAAGATTTCACACTTTTCTAGGCCTAATTTCACTATTTTCACCTTTCTTATGATGTATTTGACCCCTTTATGCCCTTATAAGGCTTAATTAAGTGCATTTTTTAATGTAAACCCAAAAAACAATATTAAATGTGACTTAATTCCCAACACCCACATTCAAGCCCAAGGTGGGACCCATTCACCATAGGTGGTGAATGAGTCCCCCTTGGCTCCAAATTCAAAATATTTTTAAAAAATTTTAATTTTTTTATTCAAAATCACTTGATGTCGGCCTGTGATGAGGTATCAACAGGTTACTAAGGCACAAGATTGTATAAATAAGTGTTTTTCACCTCATTTTACATATCCTACAATCATACATCGCATCCAAGAAATATTTTCATTAACTCAAGAATTCAAGCATATTACAACATCAAATCAAGCATTAATCAAGCATTCAAAGGTAGCCATTGACATATCTTCAGAATTTCATCAACAAGGATTTGGTAAGTTGATAGCATTTGCATGTTATTAGTTTATCTTTCTCCTTCATTTCATTATTTCATTAAGGGTTTAATTACCAAAGTGGGGTTTGACCAAGGCAAACCCCTATTTACTAGCCCTCAACCATTCTTCCCTTCTTGCATGTGTATTTGTAGACTTTTGTATGTAAGTTTAACAAGCATTTAGGTGTTGAAGAGTGTTCAACAAGTCAACTAGGTGCTTCAAGTCAACTATATCATATTTCAAGCTTGGAGAAGATATTTTATCTGTTTCCTACAGAATTGACTTCGACAACTCCACAAGCAGACATCCTTAGATCTAGTGTTCTATAGTTGTCTCCCAATTTATTAGAATTTTGGGAGAGGACTAATTCTCCATCAGTGGGGAATGAGTCCCACCTTAAGGATGGAAATCTAGGTTTTGTCAGATTTTGAATCCTCACACTTAGAAAACTATTCCTGACAGTTTTTACCAGAAGCAGTCATGATTCGCCATTAGTGGCGAATGAGTCCCATTGGTGATTTTTTGTGATTCCAGACAACACTTAGAATATTCTAGTTTCTTCATTATATCTCCAAGTGCACTCTAATTCAACCCTATTCTTTTATGTTTTGCATTCATTCATTTATAGTTCATTGTTTGTAAGTCACATTGTGTTTTCAAACATTGCATTCACCTTAGGTCTTGCATTCATAATTGTTCAATTTCATAGTTTATTTGCAATCATATCACTCCATTTAGTCTTAATTACATCACACATTTCCTAATTTGAGTGAACTAGCTAGATTCTTTGGCCCTTTCTTTCTCCTTTTAGGTGAAAAACCCTAGAAATGCTAGAAAGTCCTAGAGAGCCAAAAAATTGTGGTTAAACTTGTATCTTATTTCACCAAGATACCTTTTTCACTAATAGGAGAAGTATCAGGAGAAGAACAAGTATGATTTTTATGATTTTCAACACTAACATCCTCACCAACAAGCAATGTAATATTAAGGATTGTGTCAATGGTTTGATCTACTTTCTCTAACATGTTCTCATAACTATGAAAGATAATAAAAGGATGACTAACATGTTTCTTAATGACCTCATTGGTTGAATCTAAATTGAAATCATAAGAGGGGATGTTGTACTTATGCAATCCATTTTTTACTATATCAAAGCCACATCTCTTAAAAGAAATGCTATTATGGAAAAGTAAAGAGACTACAATGCAATGATCAAAAGTGAAATGAAATTTTTATATTGGAAACAAGGTAATTTGCTAATTACAATATGCAATGATCTGAAAGATGAAATGTTGTAAATGCAAATTTGGAATTGAGAAATGCATGAAATGAAGCACTTTAAGCTAGATTTAGTAGAATGGATGAAACAGAAAGTCAATCCACTGAAACAAATAACCAATGCCAGTAAACAAAAGCACAAAAATGTTGATTCAAATCTTGAAAACTACAATATGAAACTCCACGGGGACTAAGACACTAGGGAGGGCATCTTAGTCCTCTTGATGAAATTTGAAGGTTTCAGAAGCTGAAACAGATTGAAAAACACTTGGACAGGGTACTGCAAGAGAAAACCAGAGAGGGACTAAGATGCCACCAAGGGAGTTTTAGTCCCAATAAGGATTTTTTGCAAAAAAATCAAATAATTCTAGGTTGATAATAGTGTTCCCAAGTTGCCTACCCAGGGACCTAATGTTTGGAAATAAAAAACTGTGCAAATGAATGCAAGAAAATGTAACTAGTGACAAGAAATTGGATGCAAAAGTGAATGCATATTTTTCAATTTTGGATGTAATAGCTATGTTTCTAAATACAATTAGGATGATTGACAATGAACTTTTCAGTTTTTAAATGAGATAAAATGATGCAAGAAAGAAAAAATGCAACCTATATGCATTTTTTACTAATGCAAATATGAGAAAACATAGATGCACTTTCACTAAGGGTATGTGCAAGATCATGATGGGCCAAAAAGTGGTGATATGATGGTTATGTGTAGGGTATGTGGCTGATGACCTTTTTTTACCCAAAATTGATGAAACGAAAAGGGTTTTTAAAGGAGATTCTCAGCTTTTCACCAATATAAATTATGCTATACTTTGAATTTAATAAATAATTATTATGCATTTTCTATTTGAATTATGACTAAAGTCTTGATTGATAGGCTAATTGAAAAAGATCTATAGCTTACAAACGGTATCACATTTTTTGAATCTGAAGCATGCATCTCATTCTATCCTTCACATACTATAGGATTAAAATATATATATATATATATATATTGAATTTCATGAAGTTTTGATCAAGGCTAAGTGCACCAAGATGGTTCCCAAAAATGGGGCTTAAGTGGCCACTTTTTTTCTGAAATCGGGAAATGCTGACCTTAGACATGAAATTGAGGATAGTTACACTCAAAATTTTGAGATGGAACACAAACAAGAACCGAAGTTCTCCGAGTCTACTTTATAAACTACTAATTTATTTTGAAAATGGTTGAGGTTAAGGGGTTCAACAGAGGGATGTACACAAATTGGTGTTGTTTTTGTCAGAAAAACATAACATAGCAACTCTTGTACGACCTGAGCACGGTGAACCTTTTTTTAGTATTTTTAAAATAGCTATAGCCAAAATTTAGCTAATAGCATCTAGTTTATGCACAATTTTTTTGATAATATTTTAATGAATATTTGATTTTTTACTAATTTTCTAAGTGGGCACTTCCTAAAAAGCAGAATTTTGGCCGTGCTCCCCCTACAAATTTTGGAAAGTAATAGATTTTTTAAAATTTTCATTTTTTAAAATTTGTAGAATGGAGTTTAGTTTCTAAAAATGTAATGTATTTGAAATTTTGATGAACGGCTAATTTATAACGAAAAAATACCAAACACTACTTTTTGACAAAAAACAGATATACAAACAAAAGAAAATATGGATGAAAGGCCTAACATTGTCAGAAAGTGAAAAAAATTATATCATTGGAAAGCTAAGAGAGAACTTAACATTACGCATGTGTTCGATTTTGTCGATATTGAACCAAATGCAATCCTGACGGTGAGCATGAACCCGATTATGTGAAAAATTGTAGAATTTGTAAAAAACATGTCTCTAGTCGTTGGGAATGCCCGAGTCCAAACCTTTGGGTTGGTATTCCAAGGAAAATACCAAAGCTAAGGCTAAGGGATTCCCAAAAAAAAATATAACGTGAGTGCATTATAACGCGCTCATGTTATTTACTAGTTTTCACTTTTTCCTTCTGTGTGGAACATTTCTAGCAACAAATAACGTGCTCGCGTTATTTATTCCTTTAGTTAAATGCCAATTTTTTGAATGTGTTCATATGTTTGTATGTGTAGACATACAAAATTAGCATTATGCATTCAATTAGGTCCATTCATCAAGTAAACTAGATTCACATCCATCCACCCATCAGGTAAATCAAGTTCATCATCCATTTAAATTAAATAAATTAACTTTATTTGATTTAGGCCTATCATTATCTCACTTGATTAAATAAATAAATTTTAATAAAACCATAACATTTCATCTTTCATAAACCATCTTCTAATTTCATCTCATGCAAATTAATCAACCTTTATCTTGCATCATCCATTTAATTAAATAAACCAGGACTTTATTTAATTGAAATCTCAAAAATGCATATTTCTCCCTCTTGATTTAAATAAATCAAAATATTCAAGTCAAAAGGGTCAAAGCATCCTAATCATCATTAAGTTAATCTAACCCTGATTAACCTAACCTAATCACCCATCACATCCTCTAGATTTTCCCAATTGCACAAATAAATCAATTTATTGATTTATTAAAATCCTTATTTTCTTTCAACTTGGCATAAAAATAGAATATTCCCTCAAGTTTGAAAATGAAGACAAGTTGACTTCTCCCTTCCAACATTGCAATAACTTCTCCATTTCATGTCCCCCACTCAACATTTATTTCACAAATTCAAATTTGAATCTCCCTCTCTTGGGCACATTAACCAAAACTTGCACATTCCTCAACCTATGACAAGATGACAAGTGTCCTCATCTCATTGGTCCAATCTTTATCCCAAATTTCTCTCTCATAAGCATTCTTTCAACTTGAGAATCTTTAAATAGAGGCATCATTCTTCAACAAGAGGATCCACAAATCTCATGTAAAGTCACTCTCTTCAATTGAGAACTGATTTTTCCCATCTTACTCCATCTTCAAAGAATTTTATCATTTAGCTTATCTTAGCAAGGATTGGGAAAGGGCTTCTTTCCATAGAAGCACCAATCCAATATGAAATAGGATTTATTTCATGTTTTATATGCTCTAGTTTATCTTGTAATTTGTTTGCATTTTGAAACATGATTTATTATTTCATATGGATGCTTGATAATTTGCTATGTTTTAAAGTGCTAATCATGCTAATGTGTGTGTGTTAGTTTTAGCTATTTGCAAATTTTTACTATCCACATTATGGTGCTAGAAGGAGGGCCTGATTTTATTCTCAAAATTTTCCTGCCATTGGAAATTTTATCACTGTGATGCTCTTAATAATCTCATCTCTGTGATATTAAATAATCTTAGTAATATATTCCCTTTCTTTTTCTGAGCTAATCCTTTTCTTTGGCATTGGTAGTTTAGTAATCACTATGGTGCTCTTAATGATCTCATCTCTGATATTTGGTAATCTTAGTAATCTATTCTCTACGATTTTTTGAGCTAATCCTCTTCTTTACCTTTTAGATTGTTGGTGAAACTCAAATTTAGCTAATAGCCTGCTACGTATTATTTCCTTCTAAAACTTTCTTGCCAAATGTTATGCTAATCTGGATATGAAACTCGAATGAAAAATCTTTGATTTAAGCTCTTTGCATACCTATAGACTTGCGCTTGGTGTTGGGTTTCATCCAATATCACAGTCATTTTTGTATGGATTCAAAATACATAGGAGCTAATGTTCTAGATTAATATTGGGATTGCTTCCCTATCTAAAGAGTTTGGACAACTTCATCATGCACGACACTGAGTAGATCGATGCTCAGGGATGTCACCATAGCCCTGTCTATCACTGCTATTGAGACATCCTTACTTCGCATGATGTAGCGTATGAACTCCGAGTTGTTTCCCATCTCCACCACAGATAAGACATGAGAGTTTGTGCTTCAATTTTCTTCCCAAGAATCAAGTAAAGGCATGCACATCTCTTTTTCAGTCCTCTACCTATGCCTCATTTTATTTCTCACCATTCCTTGAATACTTGGGAGCTAATCATATGCATCTCACTTGCACCAGGGGCTTTTGTTGTTTGTCTAAACCACAATTATTATTTTGGTTACATGTTGACTTCACTGAAATAGTGGAAGCATTGATATGTGCAATATTGATTTGTTGGCATGGGTTTTTACTTCTTTTTGTTTGGGGCTGCATGTTGGAGTATAAGAAAATGCGAAGCCTCACCTACAAATTTGAACTTGGATTTTGTCATTATCTAACATGAGAAGAGGTCTATCTACCCTGCTTATTATTATTGACTTTTGGTGTATTGCGCAGGTAGGAGGGATGCATATGGGATTTGTCTTTACACCTGTGCAAATTGCATTAAACAGATAGTCTTTAAAAAAGCATTAAGACTGAGAAAGGCTACAAAAATTTTCTTTACACCTACCATGCGCATTTACTTTAAGTTCCTTTCAAATGACTTTTGTATGTGTCCTTTACACTTACTAGTCGCAGTACATAAACACTGTTGTGTGCAATTTACTGACATCATGAGTAAGGTAGCCATTGTTCTCTTCTGCATTACTTCATACTATTTTGAGAAGCATCTAGTCATCTATTGTCTCATTACACATCATAAATGGGTTGCGTCTAGCACCTTCTTTTGGTATAATCCTCTTTTTAGCTCTGTCTAGGCTAGTATTGGTGATAGTGATGCTTCCAATTAGTATTAAATGTATTATTTGACAAATCTACATCATCTACGATCTGCAATGCTAGATCTATTCCTAACTACAAAGCTTTACCTACTTCCCTCCCAGGCCATTCTTACAGAAGGCGTTGTCACCTAACCGTTCACAAAAGACAATCTTTACTCTTGTAGGAGATGTGTTATGTCCTCTTCTCGCACAGCACTTAGGTACGGGAAACTTTCTGACTGTAAATAAGTGGTGAGGAGATGGTGTATTTCATGCAATAAGGAGGGACAGAGACCTTCATTTCAGAGTTTGATCTGATCATATGCATCGGTTGGAGGTTTGAGTTACATAGCGCACATAGGTAGACCCCTTGTTTGGTTAATGAAGATAATTGAATGTTGAAATATAAATATCCCTGGTATCTATTTTTGAAATACATCAAGGTGCCTTGTCAAATAAGATTTCCCTCATAATGTATTCGATCAAACAGATTGTGTTCTTTGTCCATTATTAATATCACTATTGTTTCTACGTTGACTAAACCCATTGAAAAGACCAGTGTGTTTCAAATACAAAGGACTCTTCCATCAATGAAGTTTTTGAACAAATTCATTAAAGAGAATATTGTGCAAAGTTCAACAGCCGCTCACCAAACTACAGAAGCTGAATTTAAAATCTGGAGGCGCGCGCAATTGGTGTCTACTTTGAGCAATATATGGTCCATGTGTCATTTATTGTTTTTAATAATTAATTTGATGATTTGGGTAGATTTTTTCACAAGTTCAACTCAATATTCCCTCATGTTATATCATTTTTTAGCTTGATGTTATAAATCATTTTCTTTTTTTCATCATTATGGTCATAGCTAAAGTTTAAATTTGTGATAACGCCCTTTGAGGGATTTATTCTTTGAAGTTGGCTTATTGATACAATTAGCTTGATGTTATAAATCATTTTTTTTATCACTATGGCCATAGTTAAAATTAGAACTTGTGGTGATGCTTTTAGAAAGATTTATGATTGATAAAATTTATGGACTTGCAAAAGTTTGTTATATCATTTTTTATTCTTTTGAACATTTGAGATTGAGATAATGCTTTTAAAAGATTTATTCTTTATGGTTGATTTATGGGCTTAATACCTTTAGTCAATATCAAATGTGAAGAAAGAGTGGATCTAAAAAATGTGGTACCTTCTCCATGCAATCAATATCAAAACATGGTCCACTTATAAATACTTTTGATCATCCAAATCATTTGTTCTTTCAAATTGAAATCATGTTATTGTTTGGAGTTAGTGATCAAAATGAATTTAATGTTCTAATCCTCACATGATGGTCTTTTCTTTTTATAGGTACAAGGAAAACAATGAAAATGAAGAAGGATAACGAAGTTTAACGAAGGACAATGAAGGAGAACAAAGAAAAGCGAAGAAAGAAAGAAAACGAAGGAAAACGAAGCATGAGGATGATATTTTGAAAGATCAAAGTGTTTTTTAAACACTTTAAGTGTTTGTTTCACTCTTCTGCAAGAACTTGTTATCTTTTCTTTCTTTGAACACTAATGTTGTTTGGGCTTGAAAAGAATCTTTCAATTTTTATTTTTTTCTTGCAAAGGCTAAAACAAACATTAGGGATACCACTTATTAGAGTTTGTTTTGGAATAAACAATTGAACAAAGTATCTTTCACTTGTCTTTTGGTGCTTAAAAAGAACTCACATTTTTCTTTGTGGATTTAAAAAGAACAAGTGCAACTTTTTTTTTTGTGAAAGCTTACTTAAACTAAAGGCATTGAAAAAGGACGTATGTGCTTCTCTCGCACTTTATAGCGATCTTGAGAATCAAAAGGCCTTTTTCATGACTTTAGGGTGAGATAAATCAATCAACTCCACACTTCAATTTGGGTTTAAAATTGAACAAGATCTTGTGCAAGTGTGAGTGGGGGAATTATTGCATATCTTCTCTCTCTTTGTTGCCATCAAAGAATGATCGAGTTACGAATTTTGTCTTTACTCACTTTTGTTTATCCTAGAGGGCCTGCCTTGGGGAAAAAGTACTCACCCAAGGGAACGACTCAACTGGTAACACTCTAAAGCCATGAGTATTTCCAACTGGGATATAAATGTGGGTAACGGAGTAAACGCCAATATCACGTGGTTGATTCTGACAAGATGGATCTGAAAGGGGACTCTTGCTGTATGGGTCAATCTCCATAAATGGAAAGTCCCTATTAAAACCCATGTGCTATAATTTCCCAAAATCCTTTAATCTATTTGACGTTGGTGCAAGAACGGTCATTCTAAAGCCACCCCACACTTTTACGGTATTTAGTAGAAATGGAAAACATGCCATGGGAGTTTCATGGGTGTTGATGCTTGGCTGCCCCGTATAAGTGAGTGTCATGGAGGGGAGCCAGTGGGGTCAAGCATCTAACCATTCACTAAAGATAAGCATAGATGGACTTGTCCAAGTGGGGATTCAACAAATACTTTCTTACACATCCATAGGGTTGTACTTGTTCTTGGTTACAAAATGCATTGCTTGATCGAAAACATCTTGAAAATAAACACTTAACATCATTATCCAAATTTCAAACTCTTTTGGAGACAAATACAATGGACTCAATCCATATGTTATTGCTTTCCCTTGGGATTTACATCCTTAGATGTTTCTAAACATTGGACTACATCTTGATTTATCTACTAAAGTAAACAATAGGTAACTCTTGCCTCAAATTTCCTTGGTTTCCGCATAACACACTTTACGGGATAAGGGGGAACTTGAGACATTAGACATCTAGATTCAAAATCTAATCAAGATTTTTGTTTGTGATAAAAAGAATCCATTAAGAAAAGATTGAATCAATTGAACCCACACGTGCTTGTTTATCTTTTTATCATCTTTCGAGCAAACATTGATATTTTGATTTTGAATTACTCTTAGAGAAAGGAATGTTCTTCACTATCTTGGCCTAGTAAACAAGTCCTTATTGGGTTCATTTACGATCAAATCAAACAATTCATCCAAATTCCAAACATTTATCAAAATCCATCCCACCAAACAACTTTAGAGCTTTGAAAACATCATTCTAGACTTGGGTAAATCATCAAAATCAGAATCACCTTGTTTAGTTAGGTGCAGGGGAATGCATCCTTTCTCATACATGTAATTAAATTAGCAATCCTTTGAAAAATTTCATCCTAAGATAGCATCTTACATCTTAGGGTTTACAAGTTCATTACCCAAATCAAACCAATCAAAATTAAACCCTAAGTCTAGCATTGATCCAAAGTCCATAAACATTCAACACTCATATCATTTCCCCTTTTCATCCTTCATCTCGTCATTGGTCCTAAGAACCTTAGAGGTCACTTTTGTAACAAGTTCAAAACACAAGGAGAACATGGAATACAAAATTGGTCCATACATCATGAGTAATCCAAGTCAACCAAACTATCAAAGCCTTACAATGCCGATTTATTATCAACACTCACATATATACAATCCGTACATGGGATCATTATCTCCCACAAACCTCAATGGTACAAAAAATGTGAGTATGCCTAGTCAAAAGGTTGGAACACCTTTCCCAATGGTAGATCTAAATCCAAACCTACAAGTCTGTCAATCGAACAATCAATGCATGAGCCTTCAAACAAACAACATCATCCCATCAAATCCCTACATGCCAAATGAGAATGTACAAAGTATAACTTTACCAAACATTAATGTTTTGAGTCCAAACTTGGTAAAATTTGGGATAAATATGTTTGCAAATCATACGAATATTGTTCAAAGTCCAAACAAGATGTTAACAAGTCAAGGTAACACCATGCAAAATCAAAGTTACCTAAATCAAGGCAATGTGATTCCCAACAAAGTTCAACTTCAACCCATTATGCCAAATTTAAACATCATCCCAAATCAAAACATTATCCAAGATTAGTTTTTCCATGATCCCATTCAAATACCACAAGAGCACATTCCAAATCTGCTTCAACAAAAGCCAAATCAAGGGAATCAAATTCAAAATAAAGATCAAATTTTGCTAGAGAAACTTGCTTCACATGCCAAACTAATTGAACTATTGAGCTAGGAGATATCTTAACTCCAAAATCAATACACCCATCCATTGGTTAATCCATGTCATCAAAGCAGTGAGTTGTGTCCACAACAGCGACAAGAACAATATTTCCAATGTCAAGAAGTTGGACATCAAGATCAACCCCATCTTGAAGATCAATCGTCACATCTCAAAGATCAACCATCACATCTCCAAAATCAATCACCACAAGGTCAATTTAAAGTGAAAATCTCACAAAGAAACAAGCAAAAATACACACCACTTGGGAGACCAATTGAATCAGTCCTGCAACAATTGGTACAAGAAAATCTCATCAAAATCCCTGTTTATGTGAACTATCAAGAACCAGACATAAAACCGCCAGGGTATAATGAGAAGTACCTTTGTTATTATCATAGAATAAAGGGACATAGAACATCAGATTGTGTTCGACTCAAAAAACTCATCCAAGACCTGATTGATCAAAAGATAACCACTATTGGGGACAATGATAGCATTGGCAATCTCTCCACCAGCACTGCTGAGAACAAAGAGCAAGATCAATCCATCACTGAGCACCTTGAAGTTGTTTCTACTTCATCCAATGATCAAATCAACATAAATCAAAAGTCACTTTTCAATCATGATCAAAATCCACCAACAATACCCAACAATTATCCAATTCAAGAAATTTCAACATCATTTGACCCTATGGTTGAAGACATTGTAAATCCCTCCACCATAATTGGTTAAAACAATGATCAAGATCTATCCATCAATAAAGATTTTTTTGCCTCATCCAATGAGGCATCGACCAATGATCATGTGGAAAATGTCTCTACATTGCCTTATGAGTTAGAGGGCATATCTCAAGAATTTATTCCAAAGTATGATCAACGTCTTTCACCAAAGTCTAGCAATGGTCCTTTCCAAGATATATTGACATCCTTCAACCCCATGATTGTTGATATTGAAGGAATCTTCAACTCGACACTTGATCCAAGTCCACTCAAAGATCAAGAGGATATTAAGCCACTTCCCATGCCTAATGAAGATATCCAAGAACCATTTGTAAGCAATCCATCCTTTGAAACTGACTCATGTCAAAAACTTGATCCAAAGCATGATGAAAGCAACTCTGAAATCATTCAAGATCAAGAAGTTGTATCTACAAGATACTACAATGATCTAATGTACACTCTCATATCTGTACATAATGCACATATTCCTCCATCGACCCATGAGATGCTTTTTATGGATAGACACGTAGATGATCTTCATTCAAAAAAGGATCCCTTTACTCCTAACATTATTACACAAAAAGAGCAGGTTATTGATTCCTAAAATCAAACAAAGTTGTCAACAATAGTATCAGATATATCACAAATTCAGACTAAGGACATCATGAATAAATATATCAAACATTATCCACTCAAGGAAGCAAGTCATACAGAACAGTATAATCCAGAGTTAGCAGAGTGGAAAATTGAAACAATGTCATCTACAGTGGTCATTTGTCAGAGCATTTTTATTGAACAAGACATCCTAGAATAGGAAAAATCAAGGCATGAAGGTACTACTTCCACAATACTGGGGGCAACTATGTCTCAAACAAGCATCAATATAAGGAGCACAAAGAATCCTTTTGATGAAACCGATGTTGATACTACAACCAGCCATGTCATGAATCTTCATCCACCCACCATCCAATCCACGAATTGGGACCAACATCAAAAGAAAGATTTCAATCAAAGCACAAAGAATTTTATCAAATAAAAAGAAGTTGAGAAGCATAATGGACAAATCAGATACGTATGGATACCAAAACATACAAAGAAAGATTATCCCTATCAAACTCCATCAGTCAAGGAAACTATGGGGCAAAATGAAAAAGGGAAAAGTATCCATCAAAGATATCCACAAAAGCAAAAGCAGGCTTTTCAAGTGATGTACAAAGTGTATCAAGCAGTTGGTCCTAATTCCATGCACACTTTCGTATCCACCCATCATTGCTCATCTTCCCAAGTTTGGAGAGTCAAAGGTTCCAAACTGTCAACCAATCCATCTCTTATCCCTAAACACACTCCATCCATGCCTCCATGAATGATATCCAGTTCTTACATTGACCATGTATTGGCAATGACCCTTCATCATAAGGATTTCGAAGGCACTCCATTGCGATGTGCACACATAGACAGATTTAACCCTGGTATCAATAAAGCAGATCAAGAATCCCAAAGTTACATTCAAGTTCACATATCTTAGCAAAGTATCTCCTTCAGGAAGGATATCGATGGCACATTATAGCAGGGGTATCTACATCAGCAACACCTTGTGATTCAACATGAGCTTCAAATATTTTAAAAAAATCAAAAAAATCAAAAAATATGAAAATCCAAAAAAATCAAGAAAAGGATCAAAAATAGTAAAGAGAAAAAATTTCCTCTAGTGAAAACCGCATGTACGGCGCTTTGGGCAAGACCATGATGAAAACCTGGAAAATAGGCATCATGTGTGGAATCGAGCATCTACGTGTGCAAGTTCAGGTGAAAGCATCTCATCCCATCTGTAATAAATTGAGCATTCCATCCATCTTATCCATAATAAATCCATTCATCCATAAACCATTTATCCAATCCATTTTCATCCATCTGCATATATCTATGTCCATCATCCAAGTTATCTTGATCTTGATGAAATTTTGGGGCACAATTTACACTTGCTTATGGTAAAAATCTTGACATAGGTCATTTTCATTGATCCTATCCTACCTAGCATTCTCTGAGCCATGAGGCACTATCCAAATGAAGCATTCCTCTGTTCAAACACCTTATCTTATTGCAAGATAATCCTTGGCATCCTTCGTGTTCTTACCATATCCATCCATCCATACATCCATCCAAGCACCTATCCATAATATTCCATCCATTGCTAGACACTGGGGGCAAGTATTTACATCTTTCTTTGAGAATAAATCTTGATCTATATCCTCCAACTTATGTGATGATCCAAACATTGGAAAATATGAAATCAAATTGGTCAAGCATCTATAATCAAAAATCCAAATCACTAGCCCATGGCATATTTTGAAAAAAATAAATTCCTTATTAGCCCTCATCTTTCAATCGAACATCGATCCAAACAATCAATATCAGTTGCATCAAACACACCCTTCAAACATCACATCAAATCATTCAAACAACTATTGTTCCAAATCAAGCTTCATCAATCATGATCAATCAAATCCAATCAAAAAATCATCATCTCAGGATATCCTTGTGTTGCTTAACACTATCCTTTCATTGTTGTGCATCCTCACAATGTTATCATCATCAATCCTGATCAATCAATCCTTGCATTCTTGTGCATCCTCAACAATGTTATTGTCATTAATTTGGATCAATCAAATCCTTGCATTGTTGTGTATCCTCAACAATGTTATCATCATCATCAATCCATCAATCGGATCAGTCAACCCTAGCTTGGTTTTCAACAAAAATCCCAAACAGAGCACTAATATCATCACGCATAAAATGTCAAAATTGTGTGAAAAAATCCAAAAAAATCCAAATGACATAAAAAATCCAAAAACACTCAAAAAAAAATATTAAAAACATTGGAATCTGAACTATGTCGTCTCTGAGCTTAAATGTAGGAAAGGCTAATCTTTGATCAGCCCCCGAGACATCAAAATCCAAAAAAATCCAAAACATCAAAAACATGGAATCTGAACTACATCATCTATGAGCTTAAATGTAGGCAAGGCTAATCTTGATCAGCCCCCAATTCATCAAAATCCAAAACATCCAAAACATCAAAAAATCCAAAAACATTAAAAAAAAAATCAAAAAACATCAAAAACATGGAATCTGAACTACGTCTCTGAGCTTAAATGTAGGCAAGGCTCATCTAATCGACCCCAAGACACAAAAATCCAAAACATTCAAAAAATATCAAAAACACAAAAACATTCAAAAAACAAAAATCCAAAACATCCATAAAATCTCAGAAAACCCCAAAACATTCAAAAAATCAAAAATCAAAACATTTGAAAAATATCAAAAAATACCAAAAACAACATCAAAACATTCCAAAAAAAACATCAAAAACATCCAAATATTTGAAAAAATCCATCCGTCTCATCTCACTTACACTCGCAATAATCAATCATCCATAATAAACTAATCATCACCTTCATCCTTTAGCAAAAAAAATAGAAACAACCACAACAATTGGAAAAATCAAACTCCAAATGCAAAAATCAAAATTGAAGCAACAAACATTTAAAATAAAATCAAACTCTTGATCATTCACAGACATGTTAATCAACCTTATATCAATAGCCTATCAATCAACTTATCAACCCATCATCATCCTATACAATGCATGTCCTAGGATATATCGTTCCGACAATGGGCATCATTTTTGGATATCACTTGGATTCTTATCCTATCAAGACAAATCCCTTTGGCTAGAGATATGAAGAACATTGACTTGTTTGCGTACTTGATCTTTTCTTTTGATTTATTTTATTGCACTCATTCCAAGGACCTCTCGATGATATCCAAACAAAGGATTTAGAGAGATAGGAATGGGGCAACGATCATTATCTTTTGTCTGTTGTGCTTGTTGGACGTTCTTGTAAAATAACCTGGCGAATACTTGCTTTGTTAGGTACGTCCTAGCAAGGTTTTTGTATGTCAAGTGTGAACAAGAATACTCCTATATGTTTGTCAAGTCAAAGTCCATCGCACTAGGTGCAACACCATCCTGGTTCTTTATACCTTGATGCATCGTGCTTATGTGTGTTATCAATCATAAGGTAAGTAGCCCTTTTAAAATCCCAATCCTTGATAAGAAAATCATCCATTTCTCATCACCTCTCATAAAGTTGGCCTATTGTATCCTCTTGTCATTATCTAATTTCTTCTTTTCCACACTAACATCATGTCATGAATAGTATCACTATCATCATATCATCTATGTGTATAATCATCATCTGTTAGTCTAAGCATCTCATAAATCATAGATTTGCATAATCATGGCATATCACATCACTCATCCCATCCATCTCACATCATATCATCATTTAAGTTGTTTAAGATAATATAGATCTATTATTCTAAGCATCTTAAAAACTATCTCATTTGCATCATCATCCATAACCATCCATTTTGAACCTCTTTATCGTGAGATCGACCCTCAAATCGAATCTTTTCACTCGATCTCTCAAGGGGGCAATGTACTAGAGTACTTCTTTCCATTGGGGCAAATGAAAAAATCAGAATTTTTTTGAATTTTGATCGTGTCAAGTTTATTCTTTGAACCAACACAGCAAGTACATTGCTTCAAAGAGGGGCAAAATGTAGACATGCAAAATTAGCATTATGCATTGAATTAGGTCCATTCATCAAGTAAACCAGATTCACATCCATCCATCCATCAGGTAAATCAGGTTCATCATCCATTTAAATTAAATAAATTAACTTTATTTGATTTAGGCCTATCATTATCTCACTTGATTAAATAAATCAATTTTCATCAAACCATAACATTTCATCTTTCATAAACCATCTTCTAATTTCATCTCATGTAAATTAATTAACCTTTATCTTGCATCATCCATTTAATTAAATAAACCAAGACTTTATTTAATTGAAATCTCAAAAATGCATATTTCTCCCTCTTGATTTAAATAAATCAAAATATTCAAGTCAAAAGGGTCAAAGCATCCTAATCATAATTAAGTTAATCTAACCCTGATTAACCTAACCTAATCACCCATCACATCCTCTAGCTTTTCCCACTTGCACAAATAAATCAATTTATTGATTTATTAAAATCCTTATTTTCTTTCAACTTGGCATAAAAATAGAATATTCCCTCAAGTTTGAAAATGAAGACAAGTTGACTTCTCCCTTCCAACATTTCAATAACTTCTCCATTTCATGTCCCCCACTCAACATTTATTTCACAAATTCAAATTTGAATCTCCCTCTCTTGGGCACATTAACCAAAACTTGCACATTCCTCAACCTATGACAAGATGAGAAGTCTCCTCATCTCATTGGTCCAATCTTTATCCCACATTGCTCTCTCATAAGCATTCTTTCAACTTGAGAATCTTTAAATAGAGGCATCATTCTTCAACAAGAGGATCCACAAATCTCATGCAAAGTCACTCTCTTCAATTGAGAACTGATTTTTCCCATCTTACTTCATCTTCAAAGCATTTTATCATTTAGCTTATCTTAGCAAGGATTGGGAAAGGGCTTCTTTCCATAGAAGCACCAATCCAATATGAAATAGGATTTATTTCCTATTTTATATGCTTTAGTTTATCTTGTAATTTGTTTGCATTTTGAAACATGATTTATTATTTCATATGGATGCTTGATAATTTTCTATGTTTAAAAGTGCTAATCATGCTAATGTGTGTGTGTTAGTTTTAGCCATTTGCAGATTTTCACCATCCACAATATGTATATGTATGCTGGTGTGTCATGTATGTATGTATGTATGCATGCATGTATGTATGCTTATATGTATGTATTTATGCTTATGGGAGAGAGGACGAGAGAGGGTGGGAGTGGGAGAGAGGGTGGGATTGGGAGAGAGTGTGGGAGGGTGGGAGAGTGAGAGAGGGTGGGAGAGTGTGAGGGTGGGAG
>VDFB02004147.1:0-33636 GCA_007258455.2 Sequoia sempervirens | reverse complement strand
TTTTATGAATTTTACATTTTTGAATCAATGGCCATGATTAGGTCAAATCAAGGGCTCACATTGCAATTCCAGAAGCATCTGACAATTACATTAGGGTTTTGGCATCCAAATACATCATCATCCAATGAAATCAAATCAGCTACAAATTTGGAGCAATGAGAAAATAAGACTCTGCCACCTTGACATCAACAAAAATCTTGATTGGATGAAAGAAACAGATCCACATGTGATCTTGAATCTCAGAGGGAATTCCTCCACACAGAACCCAAGTACGTGACTTCATGCAGTGCCCCCAAAATAGTTTGGAATTTCTTTGCCGTTTTTACGTTTAATCCTTCAAAAGCTCTCCATTTAAAACTTTGGATGTTAGTCAATCAAATTCCAATTTTTAAAGGTTTTATGCCCTATCATGTGTGCATTTGTAAATCATGAGATTAATAAGAGATCTCGGTAAACTCCTTATAAAAGAACCTGACACAAGAAATCAACCCCTCTACAACTGGATAATTAATATTGCAATCATGTGTTGGCATCAAAGACCATCCTCAAGAGACCAAATCTGCTAGCAATCACCTACTATAATCGATCGACAGACCACAATAGCCCACCATCCTCATGATTTTCTCTATGTGTCGTTTCCACATTCCTTTTCAAGAATCCCCTCACTTGTAACTTGTGCTCTTTTTTTTTGTAGATGCCCAAGTCACTTGCAGTGCTAAAATAAGAGCCCGATGCCATGAAACACTGTATATGTTCCATGTATGGCTTACATTGCTTTGAGTTCATTGTTTTGGCAAGACAACATGCTTATTCCATCACCCATTCTCCATATAAATCCTATCTTTCTCACTACTACTGATGCTCACGGACAACAAGGGGAGGGGAATCAATGTAAATTTTGATATAATGCCTATCAAATACATTGATCTTTTAAATAACTTGCAGAGTTTATCTTCCTGATGTTTCATTTGATTTCATACTCTACTAGAGAATTATGATGCCCAAGTCTCCACTATTGATACCATCTTTGAAAAATTTGATATTCTTTATTTGCAATCAGCAAAGGAAACTCCATTGCCCCAACATTTTCATGAATCGAGCTCACTATCGTATTTCACTGTTGCCAACTATTGCAATGTTCTAGCCGACTCACTATGTATGATCCTAAATTGCATCACAGGAGACTGAGTCCTCTGTATTGAAGATGATGACCCCAAAACCGGTTATCTTGTTCATTAATCGCGATGAGTTTGTCTTCCGTCTACTTGCTGATTCAAATTTTATGCATGGACACTAGATACCTTTCATTTTTCATCTCCGTTAGGATTTCAATATATAATCTTCTCATTATCAGTGGCTCAGACATGATCTTCATCCCTATGTATTTGAATTCCTGAAGAGACTGGGATTTATTATGAATTCGCCCTGATAAATAATTTTGAAGATCACAAAGCTTCGACCGTTCATTGCAAATCTATTTCATCATTTTATCATCTTCACAGATTTAAGTCTATCATGGATTTGAGAGTTTCAGGAAACAACAACCTTTGTGGATTTCAACAGTCCGGAGAATCCCAGGACCTTGGGATTTTTCATAGTTCGGGGAATTTCGTTATGACAGGATTTTTTCGAACTTCTATTCCCTCACAAAAATCCTTTGTTAACGGATTTTTCCAAACTTCTCAACATTTCACAAATTCCAAAAGCGGCCAAATTTCTTAGAATATTGCTATCACCACCATGATCCCTACATGCATTCATAGATTGAAAGACATATTTGATGGCCAGAAACGTTCACACTCGACCCTTCTCCATTCAAATGTCCCAAGCACATGGTCGATGATGACGTACAGTTCTTGTTGCCTGACACCCTCGAATGGAGACTCCTACTTATCACATATCCTCACCCTATTACACAAAGCTTCAATCCATCTCTGCCATTCCAGTGAACTCAACCTCTAACCATGATGCGGTTCCTTAGTGTCCTAGAGATTTGTGGTTTTCGGGAATTTACGACCTTCGGGGAATTAGACCTCTCGGGGAATTTTGTCATGGTAGAATTTTTTTGAACTTTATTCTTTTTACTACAATGATTTTGTTGCTAACTTGCAAGGATCCGCAACCTCAGGAATTCAATCATTCAGTATCCCGTATATTTCTCCCTTCTAAGGGATTCCATGATATTAATTGTTGTTAAATCGGCCTCATCATGAGTTCCCAGGTCCTCCCAACTTCCTTCACCCGTGCACTCCAGGTTCCATATGTCATGAGTCAATCCTCCATATTTTATGTGTGTTGTGTTTCTTTGTCTATCTTGATTTGTCACTAACTTGTGATCTCACCATGATCTTCTTCCTTCGCATTATTGCTATGTGATCTAGTCATTGTAAACATTCATGTTGTCCTCGAGCAAAGGCCTCTCCACCAATATAATCCCCATTCTATGATCCCACTCTGCTTTGAACTTATATCGACATATAAATATATCCTACAAATTCTTCCCTAGCCTCGTATTAATCTTATTTCAACTGGAAAAAATGCACTTCCTTCCTTTATCTTCGAGCTGGGAAGATTGATGAGTTGTACTCTAATCCAATTCTAATCAAGACACAAGCAATCATTCATGGGGAACCAATGTGCAATGCAATGCAAGAGATTAGGATGGAAATAACTAATGAAGCATTATGTTATATAACTCAGATTTTATAGTGAGGTACACTGAATCAAATTCATCTAGAGGAAAGACAATCTAGAGGTCAAAGAAGTGAAAAGCAGATGCATGTGTATCCATATATAAATCAGCTTTCTCTCACAGTCATGCAAAACCAAGGTTGTCATAGTGACTGAAAATTCCATTTGCTAAGATAGCATTAACACCATTAGGGAAATAAATTAATCTCAAGAACCTTAGAATTTGCATGACAAATCAAATTAAGCACACAGATTCTGGACAAACTTCGGGAATCCGAGGAGGTAAAGGAATTTCAGAAAAAATCTGATGGCCACAAAATTCTGCGAAGGACCAAAATCTTTGAAGTGTAGTGTAAAGTCCTCCTTGTAGGGTTTTAAGAAAACTGGGGAATTTTGCTCAAGGAGGAAATTTCTGAAAACAGTAAAAAACCCAAACTTTGTATGGAAACCTAGGATATTCAATAAGAACTTCAAGGGATCATTCGCATGAGCAGAATAAAAATTCAAGCACATTTGAAAGCAACCAAGTTCAGCAATCAAAGGACCAAAAGGCATAAAAAACCAAAGTCAAGAGGGTCCTTGCTTTTAGCGGGGCGTGTGTGTGAAAACTGCACAACACGGTATAAGTGGTATGAGGTGGAAGAGAGAATGGTGATGGACTATAGGTAATGTTGGGAAAAGTGAATGGGACACTAAGAGGGGTGTAGGTGGTAGAGGATGGAACATTCGATGCCACAAAAGAATTAGGAATGCTAGTTGGAATAGCAAAAGAAGGAGTCACATGATTAACCTATTGAATGGTTGTTGTAACTTGAGGATTGGTATAGGTAGGTACGGATGCTACGGTTGAAGGAGGAATGTGAGGTCCTCGGCTAACCATAGTGTTTGCTGGTTGAGATGTGTTAGAGGCATGTTTTTGGTATATCTCAACAATTTATTTCATAACATCTAAGCCCTCATCACTTTCAAGCATTCGATGGATGTTGTCTATAGCAGGAATGGAAGTGGTGGAAATTTTTTCAAGACATAAGTTTTGTTGCAAATGTGCTAATTCCTCATGAATGTTAATGACTTTATCTTGCGGAATGGAATTAGTTTGTGTGTCAACATGCATTGTATGTGAAGGTAAAGGTGTACTAGTGGTAGTATCCATGCCTAATGCACCATTGTCCATACCAGGAGTAGGAGCTCGAGACAACCCAAGATCCACAATGAATGTGTTATTGCGAGATGCCATGAGTTGTGAACTTCTCACTAAAGTATTATCAATAAGGCACCAAACACTCATAAAAATACCACAAGAGGTGGGGTGGATGTAAATGAAATGCAATCTAGGACTAAGAAA
Organism: Sequoia sempervirens; assembly: GCA_007258455.2. Classification (NCBI taxonomy): domain Eukaryota; kingdom Viridiplantae; phylum Streptophyta; class Pinopsida; order Cupressales; family Cupressaceae; genus Sequoia; species Sequoia sempervirens. The sequence goes on along the minus strand of VDFB02004147.1, from coordinate 29,600 downwards.
ATGAAAAATATTAAGTCTTGTAAACTGAAACAAAAATGCAATACCAAAAAATAGAAGTACAGAAAATACCCAAAAATTACCATAAAATTTAGTGCAAAATGACCTAGAGGACTAAGTCACCTAGTGTGGCGATTTAGTCCCACGAATGATTTTTTTTGAGATTTTTTAGAAATTTTGAATGCAATTTTATGTCTTTTAGATGCAGAATGTTTCTTGTTTTTCAATGTAAAAATGATGCAAAAATGCAAGCTATTTGAGCTTTTCACTAATGCAGATTTGAAAACCCTAGGATGTAGTTTAAATAATGTAATATCTAATGTAATGTAAATGAAACCTAGGATGCACTTAAAATCAGAAGTAAATATGTTCAAAATTTGGGTTCACCAAAATGTGGACAATGATTTTGGCACTCAAATGCTTTCTTGCACTTCTAGGGTTTTTCACCTAAAAGGAGAGAGAAATGGGCCAAAATGCTAATGTCTACACTCAACGTTAATGTAAATGAGATGTATTATGTCTAATTATGATGTAATAATGCACTGATCTAAAAATGAAATGATCTAATGATGCGAAACCTAAGAAATGCAACTTGTTTGAAAACACAATGTGATATGAAAAAAATGCCTAAAAAGGCAAGTAAATGATGAAATAACTAAACAAAATTGGAGAGGTGCACCTAGAATTTAAAACTTGATGATAGGAGATTCTGGAATCCTGAAAATTTGACTGGGACACTTATGCCAGGCTGGGCGACTTAGTACCAGTTTTGGGAAAACTTATCGAAACATGAATCTGCCAAATGTGTGTTAAAAAATGTAAAAATCACTTTTCAGGCCTAGATGCGGGATTAATCTGCCAGTAGTGGTGACTTAGTCCACTTGCAAATTTTGGGAATTTTGGGACATAATCTTGTAGCCTCAAGTTTACACTTGCTTCTTTGACAGGTGTCCACACTTGATTTTGTAGAAAACGGAGTAAAAAGTATCTCCAAGCTTCAATTAGGGTTGTGTTCACTTGAATAGCTTTGATGACTTCTTGATCACTTTTCAACACCAATTTATTTGAAAAATCTGCCTACAAAATCTGAAAACACACATGCAAAGAGGGGGAAAATGGTGAAGGGTTAGAGTATAGGGGTTTGCATTGGTCAAACCCCACTTTGGTAATCAAAACCAATAAAATGAAATGAAATGGAAGTAGAATGATAAATAAACAACATGCAATGTCATAAACTTACCAAAACCTTGATGAAATTTTTTTCCTAAAAACCGTTGACGATCATTTGCTAGGTACTCATCTACAAAAGAGGCAAACTCAGGGTCCTATGCGATAGCCTCTATGTCCTCTACTACAATGTGTCCTTGAGTGTTTCTAGTGGTGAATTTGTCTAATAGAGTCTTATGAGGTCTTGAAGAAAATGGATTGACGAACTCGTTTGGGTTCGACATGTTTTCTCTCTCTCTCTTCTCTTAGACCTAGTTTCAACCATGTAAGACAAGCTCAATATGCGGGAAATGCAAGACTATATGTAAGAACCGTATGACTCTAGTCTATGTTTTTGGGATTTTCTTATGCAAAATAAGGGATGTCCTAAGATGACACTAGTCTAGACTCTAAAGCTACAAAAGTATAAGCAAGACTCTAAAGTGATCAATTCTATAAACCCAAGATGACGGGACCAACCACCTAAAGTCAAACCAAGGTGTCAATTTAGTTAAGTCAAGGAACTGGTGTAGGACGAGGATCAAAGACAAGCTGAGTTTCCTAACTAGACTGATGAGTTAGGATGACTCTCTGTAGGACAAAGTATAAGATGATAGGACTAGGTTCAATGACAAATTTTGTTGACACTATGACCTTACTAGAGTGTAGATGGTGAACTACTCCTAAAGTTTGTAAAAGTGACCTTTCTAAAAGTCTAATGCAAGGTGATATGGAACCTAAAATGAAACTAAACTTGAACTGAAGATAATTATGGTAACGACTAAATGAACCTAAAGGATGCAAAATTGAGCAAATCGTTTCAGGTTTCTATTTCAAGGACTGTTTGTGTGAAGACAACTAAAACTGGTGTAGACGTGTTGACTGGACAGTGACTGTGAATTTTGGTTTTTTGGTAATCAGACAGATGCGGTTCAATTTTAACAGTTGCGATTCAATCTGACAGATGCGACTCAGAATTACCAGATGCGACTCTAATTTACAGATGCAACTCAGAATATAACAGTTGTGGTTCAATCTGACATATGCGACCTGTAATTACTCGTGACAGCATCAATTCGACAGATGCAACTCATAATATAACGACATTTATGTAAATTAGATGTAAGTCGTACCGATAGATGCTAATTTTAAATCATGACGCGACTCAAAATCTAATCAGATGGACTCATAAAATGATGCGTGAGCCAGAAATAGCCATAATTTCCTCGATTTTTCAAAGGATACGAAATTTTAAACCCGACTTCATTTTCTCGCGGATCAAATTCCTACGTAACTAAAGATTAACCATAAGACAAAGTGTTTTCACCACTTTGACTCAAAGAACGCTTTTAAAAGGATACTGCATAAAGCACACATCCCATTAGGCCAAAGAACTAGGGTTTGTGATACTTGGTATAGCCCACCTAAATACCCCGGATTGGTGATGAACACCTTTCCTTCTCGAGAGCGGATAGCTTAGGAATTTGGTGGCATTGGCTCCCCTCCACGGCTCATTAACGCCTTTCGAGCACACCAATTCCGAATTCTTTGGGCAATGACCTCCCCAAGAACCTTATCTCTAATTAAGGGGATCGCTGGTGAGTATCTTCTGCATGATAATCGTGACTCCTCGTGACTAATAGCTCTCAAGCAACGCCAGCCAAATAGGTTGGTCTCTCTAAACAATAAGGCATTTAATTTGGGCATTCCATTCGTGGGGTGCGTGATCCATTGTGCCATGAAATCCCCTTCGATCCATCTCGCCGAAATCATTATTCTGCGGATTCTTGGGTTTCCCCAAGAACCCACTTTATATACCGCTCGAAGTCCCTCAGGTTCAGGTGCTACCAAATCAAGTCATCCCGGGTGAGTAATTCTTCCCACCGTGATAGGGCCTAAGTTCTAGAGTTGGTAACCGCTTCTCTTACACCCGGTGGATCACGGATGCTAAGGAGGATACTTCAGTGTACCAAGTCGTAAGGGTGACCAAACTTGTGCTTTCGCACCAAACACAGTAGACACTTGTTAATTTTAACCAAAATGAAAGATTTTATAAGCTACCAAACAATTTGTTTCAAATTTAATTAGGGTCTTTGACAAATGTCCTGCAGAAAAACTAATTAGTAATTTTCAATATTGTCTTCATCAATTGTCCTGCAAAAAGATTGTTAACTCCGAAAAGGCCACACGCTGAAAATAAGATATCAGTAACATGAAAATTAAATGAAAATTTTAGATTGCAGGAAATGAAAATAAAATTTTTACCAGTCAATTACGTCGTTCTGTTACTAGTTAGATGCGTCATTTATTTTTCAGTTGCGGCTCATAAAGTCAGTTGCGGTTTAGAAACTTCAATTGCGTCATTTTTCTGGAAAATGCGGTTCATAAATTCAATTGCGGTGCAGAAAACTTCACATGCATCGTTCCGTACGAAAAACCTGCAAAAAAGAAAATAAAATATCTACGGATCCGTGAAGATGGTGTCTTCACATTGGGTTCACCAAATGTAACGCCAATAGAAAATTGCACTATAGACAACAAAGAAGATTAGAAGCAAACATGCATGCAATACTAGATCTAGAATGCAAATCTAAATGTTAAGCAACAAAGAACATGGGAAAGTAAAAACGAATTAAAACTAGAACAATCTCACCAATTCCAAACGTGTGATTCCATGATTCATCTCGATTATTCCTCTCCATCTTTGTTTGTAGCATAATTGCCCCTCAAATCCTCTTCAAGTTCGCAAGTATAGCCCAAGATAGTGATTAGCAAAATATCGCAAGATCTAATAAAAGTGCTCTCCAAAGTTACAAAATTCGCAAGAGAGATTGAATGAAGAATGACAAATCAATTTATAGAATTGATTATTCGATCACGTGCCAAGATCGAAGATAAACTGGACGGGTTGAGATCGATGCATTTATACATGCATCTCCGATAACCGGCCAAGAATGACATGAGGATTCAAATTAGAAAATAGGAATTAAAGATTAAATAAAATGATTTAATCTTCGCCTCTAAGATTCAAAACATAAGAAATATCTTTGCATGACAAAGATGAAGATTGATTATAACGACTGCTCGACCAACAAGACAAGATTAACATTTAATTATTAATTAAATAAGAATATTTAATTAATCCGCATGTACACTCAATTGTGCTAGAACTGGACGACGACTGATTTTGACAAAGAGAGATTACCCGAGATACAATTTACATCAAATCAATAGTTAACTCGATCGATTAAAATAGATGTTAAGCTCTATAAAAGTGAATACTAGATAACTCACACAATTATCTAAAAATATAGAAGAATGCTAAAATAGAATGAATGAATTCAAAATAATTCATTTAATTCAAGACTCGATATTTGAAGAATAATTAAATAAATAATATTTTATTTAATTAAAATCGATGATTTTTAGTAATGAATAATTAAATAAATAAATGAATTTATTTAATTATAGTTGAAGTATGATAAAGGATAAATTAAATAAGGATTTATTTAATTTGACAAGACAAATAAGGTTAATTAGTAACATAATTAAATAAAAAGCGTTTATTTAATTAATCAGATAGAATAAAGAAAAGTGTGAATTAATTAAATAATTAAGATTATTTAATTAATAGAAGAAATAAAAGAAGATGAATTAATTAAATAATTAAGATTATTTAATCATGACCATGAAGAATAAGAATTATGAAGAATATGAAAGTCGCAGGCTAAAAACCAGATTTCGGTGTCTACAATTGATAAAATAGGAAAAGCTAATGTGGTTGTTGATTTTCTATCTAGATTTCCCACAACATCTGAAGGAGTGGTAGATGATTATTTTCCTGATGAGTATTTATTTGGTCTAAGTATACATAATCCATGGTATGTTGATATAGCTAACTACTTGGTAATAGGGCAGATTCCATCTTACTTCTCTCCTAGGGAAAAAAAGACAGTTCACAAATGCTTCCCTTATTCTTAGATTTCTAGATTTTTATTCTACATTGGCCCAGATAAAATTATGAGATGTATTAGGGAGGATGAAGTGTTTGATATATTGAAAGCCTACCATGATGAACCTTGTAGTGGATATTTTGTGGCCAAAAGAATAGATTTTAAAATCTTAACAAGATATTACTAGATGTATAAGAGTGAATTTTCACCCCTTATGCAAATTCCCCTTTTTTCCTTTTTCCACCTTATAAAATAGAGTTCAGAGGATTAATTACACCTAATCTTGCTGCTTTCATTCCACTTGGTGCCTATTTTGAGTGTCAGTAGGGGAATTTATATCAGGGACGCCCACGTGGCGTGTAGACATTTGTGTAGCACGCTTATGTCCCTGGCAGATTCCTCCGATTGAACCTGCAGAGGCGTTACACTTCTCATTGGTGGTCAATTTATAATTCTCTCATCAGTTAACCAACCTGAATATGGCCATTTTCTTCATCTCCTCTTCAAATTCTCTCCTTCAACAAGCATTTCATCTCCTAAGCTTTCAACTCAATTCACTTACACTCTCTTGCATTCACTTCAAGCATTCTAGCAACACTCTTGCACTCCATTACAACAAAAAATTCACTCCATCACTTCATTAGAGAAATTTTGGGACCACACCATTGCAAAAAAGGCTCAAGTACTCTCATTCTCTCCCCCATCAACCTTGAGTGCTTTTGGTGGAGGTGGTAAGCTTCCCATTCCTCTCCTCTATTACTTGGTAGAGTAAGCACATTTACTGTTTTGTAGTGCTTTAGTGTTCTTTACTACATTTTTTTCTTTATCTCGCTTTCTTGGTTGTTCGCAGATGTGGAAACACCTCAACAGGCGTCTGACTAAGGTAGGCCCCTATACATCCACCCAACATTTTCCTCCTTTTTATGTGTACGTGAACACGCTTTCAAGGAGCTAGCTGGCGAACAATTTTCTTTGTGAGATCCTTCTTGCCATCCTAACTCTCGCATTTTTACTTTATCACATCAAAGATTATTTTGTTTACTTAATCATGTTATTTTGGCCCTTTAGTAATAATTATCTGGGTTGTTAGCTTGTTTTCTTAGGTTTGACCTTGTCTCCTTAGTTGTCTGGGCGTACGGATGCTTGCGCACTTGAGAGACGCTAATGCATATTGAGGCACGCATTTGTAATTTAGCGACGCATATGCATATTGAGGCACGCATTTGTAATTTTGAAACGCAAATGTTATTGTCATGACACATTTGATTATTATTAACCGCATTTGATTAATAATGACGCATATAGAATTTGTGAACCGCATTTGTGAAAAAGTGACGCATTTGTAAAAGAATGACGCATGTGTAAAGTAACGACGCATTTGCATTTTAGGTTAAAACAGTAATTTTTTTTTACTAGGATAGATGATTCCGGCTGACATGAGACATGTATAATGTTGTTGCAGGTTGTATTGGACCCCATTTATACACGGGAGTCGAGACCTACGACGTTTCGATTCAGAGACAGCTTGCGGCTGGCCGAGCGACGGACTCTATGGCATTTGGATTTGTTACATGTGACCGATATACCCCAAATTAGGGCAAATTGGGGATTGCTGACGGCATTATGTGAGCGGTGGCACTCGAAGACGTCATCGTTCCACCTTTCGACTGGAGAGGCCACGGTGACCTTGGAGGATATATATAGGATATTGAGACTGTCGATTAGAGGGACACGGGTGGTCTATGATACCCAGAGGGGTATAGCAGAGATGTGCAAATATTACCCCCACGCCGACGTTAGACAGCTAGGGGTAGATGACTATGAGATTAGATGGCAGGTACTGACCCAGAGATACAGACAGTTAGACTGTCTAGTGGCGACCTTGATAGGCGGTATAGTACTACCTGACCGCCGAGGACATGGATTCCCTGTGGGATGGGGGGAGATGTTAGTGGGCATGCTGGAGTGTCGAGTTGTATATGTCTGGGGTTCGTGTGTGCTAGGGATGTTATACTTTCACCTGCATGACATCGCCTATAGAGAGGCGTAGTCGATGAGCTACGGCACCACGCTCCTGATGGTATGGGCGTGGGAGCATATTGCTATTTTTAGACCACCTGTGATAGTAGATCTAGCTCGTGGAGCGCCATACGCCTTTCGTTATGCGGGGGCCACCACACAGCACCATATTGGAGACACGGGCTATTTCAGACACGCTATAGACCTGATGCAGGAGTTTACATGGAGACAATACCTAGGCTGCGAGGTGTGGTCAGATGAGGGCGAGCATTTTCCCTTTTGTCGACAGACACAGTATTTGGTGGGACGGACAGTGTCCCATATGCACATTATAGAGCGGCAGTTGCCGGATCGGGTATTGAGATAGTTTGGAGAGGTACAGGATGTACCTCGAGGGAGAGCAGAGTTTGCTCGATCCTCACGAGAGGTCCTATTATGGGGGCTAGAGATTCCAGTCGCCACTACAGAGGCAGATATTGATGGTTTACAGGCACAGCCATGGGGATGGAGGGACAGACCAACAGATCCAGGGACCACTCCAGCTTATGATCAGTGGTGGGCAGTACATAGGCCGATCCCCTTGACAGATCCAGGGCAGCCAGCATCGGTAGAGTGGCGTGGGACAGGTCCCAGAGGCAGGCGAGGTAGAGGGAGAGGCCGAGGAGGCAGAGGAGGCCGTGGTGATGGAGGGGATGATGGAAGAGGTGGCCGATGTGGAGGCAGGAGAGGGAGACGTGGTCAGAGAGGACGAGGACCAGCCTTGTCACCGATCTGAGAGGAGGGAGGAGGAGAGGAGGATGTAGCCATGCTAGATGTGGCCAGAGGTGGTGAGGAGGAGCAGCCGGCAGAGGAGGCTGTCATCCCAGACATCCCAGATATCCCAGCAGAGGTAGAGGTAGGTGTCGAGGAGGTAGTTGGAGAGGAGGCAGAGATTGATGCTCTTGGTTTGCTAGGTGCCTACCAGGAGGACGATGAGGAGGAGGATGATCACGAGCAGGAGATCCGAGATCAGATCCTTGAGGAGCTAGATGAGGAGGAGGATGGGATGGACAGGGCTCGACAGGATGAGACAGAGGCAGAGGTTCTCGACACAGATATGTTGTGAGCCCAGGTTGCCTCCTTGGAGGAGCAGATGAGAGTATTGATGGCAGAGAGGGATGCTTATCGGGTGGAGAGAGACAAAGCCTTGATGGAAAGGGATCAAGCCATAGCCCGGTGGCAGGAGACTGAGCAGAGGTTCACAGAGCTCAGGTCACTATGCATAGAACCATCAGTTGCATTCGCCAGAGAGCTAGTCAGGGCTGGAGAGAGGGAGAGATACTACAGGGATTTATATGAGGTAGAGGTTCCCCTAGAGAGATGGGCTCCCAGTTTTTCAGCAACACACAGTAGCAGGTCTCAGACCAGGACCCACACTCGGACATTCAACACATAGGGGGTGGATCAACCACGCAGAGCAGGGCCATATGATAGACCTCCCACGGCTCAGAGATCAGCCGGTTCCTAGCATCAGTCTCCCACACACTCTCGGCATGATGGCAGTGGTAGTTTAGGATAGAGATACTGCTTGTGATCCATTGTATTTTGATCTTATAGCCTGCGGGCTTCCATGTATTTGTGATACATTATGACATTGTTATGTGACACGGTTGAGAGATATATATATATATGATTTTGGCGGCGATTCTCATGATATGCATTTCTATGTATGGATTATGCAGTCTTTATTTATACATGTGATGTTTATATGATATGCCTATGTGATGGATGAGTATATGTATTTTATGATGTTTATGCAGCTAATGAGATAATTTTGATTCTATGTGATGTATGGTTCTATATGATGTATGATCCTATATGATTATGAGATGCAATGTGATGTTGTATGTATGATGCAGATGACATGTGATGTTATACAAATGTAATGTGATGCCCGTATTTACAGTTGCATTGTATATGAAATGCTTATAATATGTATTGGTTTTAATGAGTATTGTCTATTATGCCATGATGATCTAGATATGAACTATGCCTATATGTATATATGTTTCTAACATGTATGTTGATGCAAGATTATATATAATGTTTTGTGTCACAGGACTCTGTCATAATGTAAGAAAGAAGAACTGTTAGTGCAGAAAGAAAGATCGAGAAAGAATTAAAGGCAGAAGATAGATGTTAGTATTAGCAATCTTTGATATTTTGCTGTATCACAAAAGGTATTGCACTTTATCATCATTGGGCGGGACTAATACAAATGGAGAAAAACACCATGATATGACATAAATCAAGGTGTGCAAGGTCATCCACTTGCTAATAACAGACAGCAAACAAAAGAAAAGATGGGTCATGAAACATCATCGCTCCTCTAAATCCTTCATGGGACATCCTTGAGGAAACTAGTAACATGACTCAAAAATCAAAGTTAAAAGATAGTCGACAGACAGCAGTCAAAGAAAATAGAATTCTGATACGTCGTTGCTTCTCTAAATCCCTCATGGGACATCCTTGAGAAAGCTAGTAACATGAATCCCAGTCATCAATTCAAGATAAATGATAAGATAAATAAGCCATAAAGTCAAAAAGCCAGTAAAAATATTTGCCAAAACATGATTTGTTTGTTTGATTTGTTGATTGATAGAGCCTGATCGCAGGAGATACACATACCAGATAAGACTGTGAGTCCGGTTTCGATGTTATGACTATCTGTATAAGGCATGACAAAGCCTGGTTTCAGAAAGACATGTATCGTATAAGACGTTTAGTCAGATGCCGTTGATGTGATAACCTGTGTAAGGCTATGTTTGACCTTATCGATTATGCAAGAAGGACTCATCTTGTATAAGACAGGTTGATTGTTTTGATAACGTCTATTTCCAAGAAGGACATATCCTGTAGCAGACTGTAGTTGACCCATTTTGAATTGTTTTGTTTGGCCAGTTGTTGGATTTGACTTAGAGACATTGCTAACTTGTTCACCAAATTACTGCATGACTTGATATGATGTGTGGACAATTGACTGTGTTACGACAAACCCTAAAGGACTAACCTAGTGTGGCCTCGAGGGCTCATCAATTGATGGCCTTGCCTACGTTGTACATGCAGAGACCTCGTAGTTCGACTTGACTTGACCGACAAGACTGACTACAAAATAAAAGATGTGTGTGAAAGTGAATGTGACGAACCCTAATGGACTGACCTAGTGTGGCCTCGGGGGCTCATCGATTGATGGCCTTGCCTACATTATACACACAGAGACCTCGTAGTTCGACACGACCAATAACCTTGTCATATAGACATATGGATTGAATCAAGACTTTATACAAACCAACCTAAACGGACTGACCCAATGCCTTGGGGGCACATCGGCAGATGGCCTTGCCTACATCCAGTCGCAGAGGCAACGTAGTTCGACAAACGACAAAGACTGACAAGTGTGACTGACTCTGACTCTGTTTTTGGATTTTTGAAATGTTTTGATTTTTTTGTCTTTTTGAAGTTTTCTGATGTTTTTGTGTTTTCTCAGGTCATTTTGTGATGTTTTTGGATTTTTCTATGGTTTTACGTCTTCAACACAGCCAATGTAAGAACTAATATGACACACGTCAGTGTTTTCCCCCAGTCGAGTATAAGACCAATCGATTATGAATAGGGTAAAACGAGGGATATGAAATGCACTCGATGTCAATCGTTCCAAGTTATGGGAAAGACTACCACTTATTATGAATAATATATACAAACGATGGACAGGGTAGTGGACTATGTACAATGAAGTGGGCTATGCACATGAAAGTGGACTATATACACGGTAGGTATATGTACAAGGATAGTCAGTATGTACAGGGATAAGGACTATGTACAAGGTAGGTATATATACACTGATAGGAATATGTACAAGATAGATTAGAATAATAGTAGACACAGGAGCAGAGTTGAGTACACATGGCACATGTTTGCCAGGTTTTCACCATCGTATCTATCCAAAGCGCCACCGAAGTGGTTTTCACCATTGGACGAATGATTTGTCTTTACTATTTTCCATATTATCTAATTTTTTTAGTGTTACCAAGACGCCTGTTTGCCAGGTTTTCACCTTGATAACAATTTTTTTTTTTTGTATTTTTGCTAATTAAGACAAAGGCTCCCAGAAGCTATGCGTAGAACTTCTTCAGATGCATACTATTGATTGGTGAGGACAATGGTTCCCCTTCAGGAGTAGAGAGTTGGTACACTCCTGATCCAAAAGCTTCTGTGACAATATAAGGTCCTAACCAATTAGGTTCAAACTTTCCTGGTTTGTCTCTTTCTGCTTAATTCTTTGGGTTTCCATTAAAACCCCAGGTTACCAATGTCAAAGTTTATGTTCAAGACCCTCACAGTATAGCTCACGGCCGAAGGCAATTACGGTATGCTTGAAGATGGTCTAGTGCCTTATATCTTCGCTCATCTAAAAATTCTAGCTCATGGAGTCTCGACACACGGTACTCTTCATCATCAATGTGTCCTTTCAGGGATACCCTTAGGGAAGGAATCTCGACCTCAATAGGCAAAATGGCTTCAGACCCAAAAACAAGTGAATATGGGGTAGCACCAGTGGGAGTACGGATACTTGTACGATAAGCCCATAAGGCGGGGTTAAGCTGTAAATGCCAGTCATGACCAACATCATTGACAGTCTTCTTGAGGATTCTAATGATGGTCTTGTTAGATGCCTCCGCTTGGCCATTACCTTGTGGGTAGTATGGAGTGGAGAAGTGATATTGGATATGAAATTGATGATCCCGCATAGGTGTGAGACTTCTTAGTTCTTAAATGGGCCATTATGCGGTGATTATGGGTGAGGGACACCATCTTAGATAGATGATATAGTTCAAGATAAATCTAGAAATCTGTGTGCCAGTAATGTATGTCATAGGAATGGCTTCGATCCACTTCGTAAAGTACTCTGTGGCGGTGATAATGAACTTATGTCCATTAGATGATGTGGGGTGGATCTTACCTATGAGGTCGAGTCCCCATTGGGCAAAGGGCCATGGTGATGTGATAGGATGGAGCTCCTGTGTTGGGGCATGTATCAAATCTCCATGAACTTGACATTGGCAGCATTTCGTTACAAAGACATATGAGTCTTTTTCCATAGTAGGCCAGTAATAACCTAGTCTCATAATATTTTTGGCTAAGGTAGGACCGCTAGAATGGGAACCACATATACCCTCATGCACCCCACACAAGGTTCATTGTGCTTCAGTAGAATCAAGACATCTCAATAAGGTATTATCTAATGCACGTCTATATAGGGTGTCTCCGACGATGGTGTATTTGGCTGACTTACGAAGGAACGTCCTACGTTGGTTATTGGATAGGCCAATGGGTATGACTTCGGCATGAAGGTAATCATAGATTTCTTTGTACCATGGGGAATTAGGACCAACAATATCACAGACCATCTCAGAATCTGGGATATCGTAGGCTGGGACCAAAAGCTATTCGACCAAGAACTCAAACTTAGGCACGTTGGTAGGAATATCAAGAAGTGATGCAATTGTAGCTATAGCGTCTACTGCCCTATTTAAAACCCGAGGTATTTGATGAAATTCAACTTTTTCAAAGTACTCTTTAAAGCTATCTGCCATGTGCTTGTATGGAGTAAGCTTCTCATCCTTAGTCTCATAATCATCATTTATCTGTCTAATTACTAGTTGAGAATCGCCATATACCTATAGGTTCTTGATTTTCCATTTTACTGCCATGCGTAAACCTGTCACTAAAGCTTCATACTCTGCCATGTTGTTAGTGCATGGAAATGCAATCCTAAATGACTTAGGGATGGAATCACCCTGTGGTGTGATAAACAATATCCCAGCCCCTGAACCATGATTTGTATGTGAGCCATCAAAGTACAGTTTCCATGTTATGTTTGTGTCAAAAGTGAATATGAACTCATCAGGAAAGTCTGCAACTAATGGGTGATCTGCCTGTATGGGTGCGTCAGCTAACTGATCAGCAATGACATGTCCTTTAATAACTTTTCTTTCTACATACTGGATATCATACTCACTAAGTATCATAACCCATTTGGCCAGTCGCCCTGTTAATGCTGCCTTGCTGAGAAGATATTTCAAAGGGAATTATTGTATGTCCGGCATTGTTTGATGGTTTATGTAATTTTCAGAGTTTTTGGGTAGCAAATACTCATAAAGACAGTGCGTTCAATGTTACTATAGTTGAGCTCATAACCCACTAAAGTTAGGCTCATATAATGAAGCGCCCTTTCATGACCTTCATCATCGTGCAATTGCGAAACAATGCTCACGAGTGATAGATGAGTTCTTGTAATATAAAGAGATCAGCAGTCTTCCTTCAGCGGGTGGCATTAAGGCGGTGGTGTGAATTAAATATTCTTTAATCGGTTAGATGCCGCAAATCCACTAGGTTTCCATGCAAAGGGTACTCCTTTCTTAAGTAGATGTTGTTGAAAGGTGTCTTGTCGCGCTGAATTGCACTATAAATCTTCTGATAGATTGCAACCTTCCCTGTAATGTCCTTAGTTGACTAAGATTGTTGGGTGGTGGCATGTCCATGATTGCTTTCACCTTAGCAGGATCTACTTCAATGCCTCATCTAGAAATGATATAACCTAATAGCTTTCTCGACTTGACTCCAAACACACATTTCTTTGGATTGAGTCTCATTATGTCTCCGACCCTCTGGAAATACCTTGTCAAACTTTGTAAATGAACCTACCCTTGTCTTGGATTTTACAATAAGGTCATTGACATAATCCTCCATACAAGTGTGTACTAGATCATGAAAGATAGTAGTCATGGCACGTTGATAGGTTGCTCCTGCATTCTTGAGTCCGAAGGGCATAACATTCCAGCAATACGTTCCCCAAGGACAAGTGAAGGCTATCTTAGGTTGATCTTCAGTGGCAATTCTGATCTGGTTATATCTTGAGAATCCATCCATAAGGGACATCTCATATCTTCTTTATCCATGTCCAACCTATCGCTGTGTCTATAATGGAGCGAAGAGTGTCAACTTGGGACAGCTTTGTTGTCCTCTCTAAAATAGAGTCGGATGGATACCCCGGTGGTTTGATAGCTGGTACAAGATTGGAAATCAATGCATAGTCGATAGATCGATGAAATTAGCGTCAAAGTTTAGCAGGTTCTGCCTTGACTAATAAAGCAATCTGTGGATGCATTTTCTCAACTTCTGTTTCACTGGTTTGGCACCTGGTTGTAAAGGCAAGTGATGTAGAGCAAGTTCAGGATCCAACCCAGGCATGTCAGCATATGACCAAGCAAAATTTATCTATCTCTGTTCAAAGAAATCCTGGAATTCCGATTTCTCTTGTGTTGTCAATGACACTGCCAAATAAATCAATCGAGGTTTCTCTTTTGTGCCTATGTTGACTTCTACTAATTCTTCAGCGAGCATGGGTGACTTTTCCTGTGTAATGGGAAGAATGTTCAAACCTCCATCCTTAGGCACCTCAAAGAGGTTTTCACCTTCGGATGCATCCTTTATTTTTACTTTTTCATTGTCTAGAGGTGCCTTTCGGTTTTCACCTAGAGACTCATCTTTTTATCTTGTTTATTATTTTTCTCATTTTTGTGACTGGGGGGTTGAACAGATTCCCCAAAATATGCTTTATTCTCCAAATCAATGGTAAAACTAGCTTTATGATCTCAGATTAGGTATGCCTTCCACGCGTAATCCGGGGAACTTCGGCAATTTAGCCGTCATTCTCAAAAGTGTCACAAAAGGTAGCGGGTCGCGTCTTGTTGATCAATCTATGAGTTGAAGAAGGGATAAACTAAGGGCATGTCATCGTCGGAGTTATCAAAGTCTAATGGGGTCAAGGTAAAGATTGAATTATTCATGTGATTACAAAAGTCTTGTACCAAGTCTGTTTTGCTCTTGGGTTTGGGTCTAGGTGGATGAATAGGTGGGCCTAATGCCAAGGTTTGACTATCGGAAACTGGTGGCTCAAGTTGCCACGGGGTAGGATCAAGTGATTCCCAATAATAGTGTTTAAACCATTCCTCTTTTGTCATTTTCTTTGGTGGACAGGAATTTAAAGGATTGGGTGAGGAACTTAAAATCAAGTCAAGTTCTCCAAATAATTTGTCAAGGTCCATGGAAGAAGTAGAGGATAAGGAATCCCACTCATAATCGTTAGAATTGGGGGAGTCAGAATGATATTGGTCTACTGGTTTGTGAGATGTCTTAATATCTTCTGAAGCACGTACTTCCTCAAGTAAGGGTAATGGAGTACTAGGAACGCCAATCTGAATCAGTTGAAACCCTAGCCCTACTCCTTTTGGCCATTGAGAAACAAATATTGGTTCAATTCTGCCATCTTGGTTTAAGCCTAAACCACTTTGTCCATCATATCCTTTGCTTTGCATGATTTTGAAACCCTTTCCATATAGACTTGTAGGAATATGAGCAAGTAAGAGTGGTTGCTCTTCATCTTCCCTATACAGCCAGGAAGTGACATCTTCTGCATCGACAACCTCTTTGCTTAATTCACCCCATTTAGTGAAAGTTGTTGTGGGGGGAACATGTATAGTGATCACAAACTGTCCCCTACCTATTATAGGCAGACCATATGACTTAGGAGGAACCAAATAGCTAACACAATAAGAAGTCTTCATGTAATACTCTCCACAACCCTTGTCTTGGATCTCGACCCTAGGAGTGGTAGGAAGTGAGG
The DNA here is from genome assembly GCA_007258455.2 of Sequoia sempervirens. Taxonomy (NCBI): domain Eukaryota; kingdom Viridiplantae; phylum Streptophyta; class Pinopsida; order Cupressales; family Cupressaceae; genus Sequoia; species Sequoia sempervirens. Next base: position 13,700 of record VDFB02004147.1, on the reverse strand, counting down.
GTGAAACAGATGTTCGAGTGAGTGTGGATGGGTCAACATAAGAAGATGGATTAGACGGTGAGGCCTCTTGGTTGACTGGCACTTGACATTGAGGGATCTCCTTTAGATTGGTGCAATACTGGAAAGGATCGGGATCACCATCTATAGTTATTTCGGTGCCATTGTAAGGTAATTTAAGACACTAATGATATGTGGAAGGGACCGCCTTCATGGCATGAATCCATGGTCTTCTAGCCGAAGGTTATAAAAAGGGAAGATTGAGATCAAGACGCAGGGGCTTTATTCTCTCCATTCTTTGGGGACCAATTACGATGGAAGTGTCCACCACCTTGATTTCGTTCTTCATCATCCATAAGCCTTAATGACAATACTCTTGAAGTGGACATGCTTGTGCTTGAGAGAAACCTAATGCCTTAATTAGTTTTAAAGTGCATAGATTTAACCCTGCTCCTCCGTCTACCAAAACTCGTCTAACCTTGGTGTCATCGACAAGGACTTCTAGATGTAAAGGGTCATTGTGGTTCGTCTTGTCCATGGCATAGTCTTGTTCAGAAAACGTGGCATGATGATTATTGGTCAAGTAGCCCACCATTTCCTGGAAACGATTGACATCAAGGTCATTAGGGACCGTGGTGTTCTGTAAAGCCTTATCAAGGATAGATCGGTGTTCCGGAGAAATGCGCAACAATTCCAAGATTAAGATTTGGGCTGAGGTCTTCCCCAATTGGTCAAGTAGGTTATATTGTAACTTGGAAGGTTGAGGTGTTTGCTGTGATGGAGGGCCTGGGATAGTAAACTTAGTATGACGAGTATTGACTGCACACTCAGGATTAGCATTGATAGTAATGGTATTGATGTTTTGATCAGCGGCGCGAAGGCAATGAATGGTTTTGCCGCTATCATAGTCATGTTTGATACTCGCATAATTGGCCGACATATTGGTCTTAGTACTCGAACTGGGGACAGTTCCTTTCCCATGGTCATGTAGTGGGTCTGAAAAGACTTGATGATCAGTGTTGGATGTCTTTTGTTTTTGCCCACTAACCTAAATAATTCTCTTCAATCGAAACAAAGATCACGTATGATATTCTTGAGTTGTCAGCCGGTTAGGTTATGTCCCTTAGTCCTATAATTAATCCACAAAGGAATTGTCGTACCACCAAGCTGGTTTAAAGCGTCACGGATCATTATTGTCTTGGTTCCTGCGGTACATACCAGGTTGTGTTGTAGCAGTTGTTTGAATCTGGAAACTCAATGGGTTCCCCACAAGGGGAGTGAACTCATGTTTTTGAAATCTCTTTGGTTGTGGACGTTGAGTATTTGAGACCGTGTTAGGAGGTTGATTGACAGCATTAAGCGTGTTGGCACAAGTATGAGGTCCTTGTAATGTGAGGAGGGGTCTTGCTTGTAATGTTTTAGCATCAACCACCCCATCATTGGTGACATTTTTGTTGCGAGACCAGAATCTGTTTCTATCAGTGGGGGTGTTTTGTACGATTGGGTTTCGATTGGATGTTGTCATCTTGAGTTCACCCTTTTCAATGAGATCCTTCTCTATTATCACCCCTTTTTCCACTAGTTCTGAAAAAGATATGCAACAATGTACCCTTAAGTTACTCCTGAGTTTTGGATGAAGGTTTTCTTGAAACATTGTAACCTTTTGTTTTTCGGGTATCTCGACAGGACACCTACTAGCAATAGTTCTCCATCGTTGGAAGAAAGCAATGAATGGTTCACCTTCGTCTTGTGTTGTGTGGCACAAGGTTGCTATATTTATCTCATGGTCCATGTGGAAAGAGAATTGCTCCACAAATTTCTCGACTAGTTCCCCCCAAGATCTAATGCCAGAATCTAAACCCGAAAACCATTCCAGTGCAACCCCTACAAGACTTCGTGGAAATAGCCTCATAAGATACGTGGGGTCGTAAGCAACATCTATGCATATGGTAGAAAATTCCCTGATATGTTCTATTGGATTGTGTTTGCCATTGTACTTAGGAAGATTCGGTATTACATATCCATGAGGGAAAGGTGTCATGTACAATGATCTATCAAAAGGGAATGGGCATATGTCCTTTGGTGAAAATGATTTCTTAGTTGAGACCGACATGTTATCCATTTGCATTTGTAATGCGTGCATTTGTGTTTGTAGGACGTCAACTTGGGTCAAAGATGTGCTAGGAGGATTATGCGGATCCATGTATGTATTCTGAAATCCAAAGTCTCGTGATGGGTTTCGATTGAACGTTAGCATCTGAGGCGGATTAGGATTCAAAATGTTGGTAAATGTGTTATGGTCTGGTATCTGCATAAATTGATGTTGACTTGGGTTCTGTGTAAACGGATTTTGAGTACCACTCTGTGAAAAGGGATTTTGATTCGGAATCGGTGTGAATTGGTTTTGACTTGGAATTTGTGTGGACGGATTCTGACTACCAATCTGTGCAAAAGGATTCGGATTCGGAATGGGCGTAAATTGGTTTCGACATGGAATCTGTGTGGACAGATTCTGACTACCAATCTGTGCAAAAGGATTTTGATTCGGAATCGATGTAAGTGGATTCTGACAACTAGTCTGGAAGAGTGGATTTTGATTGCCATATTGGAAGGAGGGAATGCCCCCTGTTTGTGTAATCTTTGGTATAGTACTAGTGATTTGAGCACTAGGTATGGCCATCAACTAAGGTAAGGTACCCATGATGCTAGCAGTAGGTACGGTCGTTGATTGTACACTTGTGACTCCGACAAAAGATGTATGGGCTGAGGTTTTAGGTCTTTTACTCCCAATAAGCGGACCGGTGGGAGTAGATGATGATGCCCCTATAGTGAAATTAAATCTCGATGTCATGCTAGATGTACCAAATGGGGACGTATGGACTGTTGTACTCTGTGTAGACGTGCTAGACGACATAGTCGTGCTGACCTGAGGTATAGTAGTACTAGCAGTCGTGGTATTTGTCCCTTGTGTAGGTTGAGTTTGTAAGGTGCTGATGTCAAATCCTGGAGGTAAGGTAGCACCTTCAGCTAGCAATTTTCCTAAAAACCGTTGACGATCATTTGCTAGGTACTCATCTACAAAAGAGGCAAACTCAGGGTCCTGTGCGGCAGCCTCTATGTCCTCTACTACAATGTGTCCTTGAGTGTTTCTAGTGGTGAATTTGTCTAATAGAGTCTTATGAGGTCTTGAAGAAAATGGATTGATGAACTCATTTGGGTTCGACATGTTTTCTCTCTCTCTTCTCTTAGACCTAGTTTCAACCATGTAAGACAAGCTCAATATGCGGGAAATGCAAGACTATATGTAAGAACCGTATGACTCTAGTCTATGTTTTTGGGATTTTCTTATGCAAAATAAGGGATGTCCTAAGATGACACTAGTCTAGACTCTAAAGATGCAAAAGTCTAAGCAAGACTCTAAAGTGATCAATTCTATAAACCCAAGATGACGGGACCAACCACCTAAAGTCAAACCAAGGTGTCAATTTAGTTAAGTCAAGGAACCGGTGTAGGACGAGTATCAAAGACAAGCTGAGTTTCCTAACTAGACTGATGAGTTAGGATGACTCTCTGTAGGACAAAGTATAAGATGATAGGACTAGGTTCAATGACACATTTTGTTGACACTATGACTTTTCTAGAGTGTAGATGGTGAACTACTCCTAAAGTTTGTAAAAGTGACCTTTCTAAAAGTCTAATGCAAGGTGATATGGAACCTAAAATGAAACTAAACTTGAACTGAAGATAATTATGGTAATGACTAAATGAACCTAAAGGATGCAAAATTGAGCAAATCGTTTTAGGTTTCTATTTCAAGGACTGTTTGAGTGAAGACAACTGAAACTCGTGTAGACGTGTTGACTGGACAGTGACTGTGAATTTTGGTTTTTTGGTAATCAGACAGATGCGGTTCAATTTTAACAGTTGCGGTTCAATCTAACAGATGCGACTCAGAATTACCAGATGCGACTCAGAATATAACAGTTGCGGTTCAATCTGACAAATGCGACTCAGAATTACCAGATGCGACTCTAATTGACAGATGCGACTCAGAATATAATGCATGCGGTGTTTATAAATCAGATGCGAGTCAAAATGACAGATGCGACTCAGAAATTACATATGCGACTCAAAATCTAACAGATGCGACTCATAAAATCAGATGCGTGTTTCTGGTGAACAATTGTGACTCTCTGTGATTTTTCAGTGACATGAAATTTAAACTGACTCCATTTTCTGTAATCAAATTCTGACAATCAAAGACAATCGTAAGACAAAGTGTTTTCAGTTTCAATTTTGGACTCAAAGAACGTTTAAAGTGATAACAGACAAGCACATCCTAATAGGCCAAAGGCCTAGGGTTTGTATACTTGGTATAGCCCACCTAAATACCCCGGATTGGTGATGAACACCTTTCCTTCTCAACAGCGGATAGCTTAGGAATTTGGTGGCATTGGCTCCCCTCCACGGTTCATTAACGTCTTTCGAGCACACCAATTCCGAATTCTTTGAGCAATGACCTCCCAAGAACTGCTATCTCTACTCAAGGGGATCAATGGTGACTATCTTCAGGCATGATACTGTACCCTGCACTAATACCAAGCAACGGCCACAAATAGGTTGGTCTCTAAAACAATAAGGTATTTAATTCGGGCATTTCGTTTATGGGGTGTGATCCATACGGCGCGAGTCCCCTTTCGGATCCATCTCGTCGAAACCACACTCGTGATTCTTGGGGTTTCCCCAAGAACCCACTTTTATATACCGGCTGGAAGTCCCTCGAGTTCAGCGTGCTACCGGTCTGAGTCATCCTGGGGTGAGTACTTTTTCCCACCAGGACAGGCCCAAGTTCTAGAGTTGGTAACCATTTCTCTTACACCCAGGATCGCACGGATGTGAAAGGGGAGAGGATACTTCGGTGTACCAAGTCATAAGGGTGACCAAACTTGTGCTTTCGCACCAAACACAGTAGACACTTGTTAATTTTAACCAAAACGAAAGATTTTCTAAGCTACCAAAAAATCTGTTTAAAATTTAATTAGGGTCTTCGACAAACGTTCTGCAGAAAAACTAATTAGTAATTTTCAATATTGTCTTCGTCAATCGTCCTGCAAAAAGATTGTTAACTCCGAAAAGGCCACACGCTGAAAATAAGATATCAGTAACACGAAAATCAAATGAAAATTTCAGATTGCGGGAAACGAAAATAAAATTTTTACCAGTCAATTGCGTCGTTCCGTTACCAGTCAGATGCGTCGTTTATTTTTCAATTGCGGCTCGTAAAGTTAGTTGCGGTTTAGAAACTTCAATTGCGTCATTTTTCTGGCAGATGCGGTTCATAAATTCAATTGCGGTGCAGAAAACTTCACATGCGTCGTTCCGTACGAAAAACCTACAAAAATGAAAATAAAATATCTACGGATCCGCGAAGATGGTGTCTTCACGTCGGGTTCACCAAATGTAATGCCAATAGAAAATTGCACTATAGACAACAAAGAAGATTAGAAGCAAACATGCATGCAATACTAGATCTAGAATGCAAATCTAAATGTTAAGCAACAAAGAACATGGGAAAGTAAAAACGTAATTAAAACTAGAACAATCTCACCAATTCCAAACGTATTTCCATGATTCATCTCAATTGCCCTTCTCCATTTTGCTTGTGTAGTATAATTGCCCTCAGATTTTCAAGTTCGTGCAAGTATAGCCTAAGATAGTGATTAGTAAAATATCAAAGATTCAAGACAAAGTGCTCTCCAAAGTTACAAAATTCGCGAGAGAGATTGGAATGAAGAATGACAAATCAATTTATAGAAAATTGATTATTCGAACGACAACCCAAGATCGAAAGATAAACGAACGGTTGAGATCGACAGATGAGACATGCATTCTGATAACTGTCAGTAATGACATGAGGTGATTCGACTTAGAAATAGAATTAAAGATTAAATAAATGATTTAATCTTGGTTCGGCATTCAAAAACATAAGAAATATCTTTGCATGACAAAGATGAAGATTGATATACGACTCTGTTGACAGGCACACACATTTAATTAATTAAATAAAGAATATTTAATTAATCGCGTACCTGCGCAATTGAGTTAAATGGGCGATTATTGACTTGACAAAGAAGATTATAGAAATACTTTCGGACATCAAATCAATAGTTAAAGTCGATTAAAATAGATGTTAAATTAGGTAAAAGTGAATACTTAGATAACTCACACAATTATCTAAAATATAGAGAGAATCGTTAAAATAGAATTAATGAATTAAATAATTCATTTAATTCAAGACTTCGATATTTGAAGAATAATTAAATAAATAATATTTATTTAATTAAATGATAAAAGGGATTTTAAATGAATAATTAAATAAATAATAATTTATTTAATTATAGTTGAAATATGATAAAGAATAAATTAAATAAGAATTTATTTAATTTGACAAAGCAGAATAAGGTTAATTAGTAACATAATTAAAATAAAAGAGTTTATTTAATTAATCAGATAGAATAAAGAAAAGTGTGAATTAATTAAATAATTAAGATTATTTAATTAATAGAAGAAATAAAAGAAGATGAATTAATTAAATAATTAAGATTGTTTAATCATGACCATGAAGAATAAGAATTATGAAGAATATGAAAGTCGCAGGCTAAAAACCAGATTTCGGTGTCTACAGTTGATAAAATAGGAAAAGCTAATGTGGTTGTTGATTTTCTATCTAGATTTCCCACAACATCTGAAGGAGTGGTAGATGATTATTTTCCTGATGAGTATTTATTTGGTCTAAGTATACATAATCCATGGTATGTTGATATAGCTAACTACTTGGTAATAGGGCAGATTCCATCTTACTTCTCTCCTAGGGAAAAAAAGACAGTTCACAAATGCTTCCCTTATTCTTAGATTTCTAGATTTTTATTCTACATTGGCCCAGATAAAATTATGAGAAGATGTATTAGGGAGGATGAAGTGTTTGATAAATTGAAAGCCTACCATGATGAACCTTGTAGTGGATATTTTGTAGCCAAAAGGATAGATTTTAAAATCTTAACAAGATATTACTAGATGTATAAGAGTGAATTTTCACCCCTTATGCAAATTCCCCTTTTTTCCTTTTTCCACCTTATAAAACAGAGTTTAGAGGCTTAATTACACCTAATCTTGCTGCTTTCATTCCACTTGGTGCCTATTTTGAGTGTCAGTAGGGGAATTTCTATCAGGGACGCCCACGTGGCGTGTAGACATTTGTGTAGCACGCTTATGTCCCTGGCAAATTCCTCAGACTAAACCTACAGAGGCGTTACACTTCTCATTGGTGGTCAATTTATAATTCTCTCATCAGTTAACCAACCTGAATATGGCCATTTTCTTCATCTCCTCTTCAAATTCTCTCCTTCAACAAGCATTTCATCTCCTAAGCTTTCAACTCAATTCACTTACACTCTCTTGCATTCACTTCAAGCATTCTAGCAACACTCTTGCACTCCATTACAACAAAAAATTCACTCCATCACTTCATTAGAGAAATTTTGGGACCACACCATTGCAACAAAGGCTCAAGTACTCTCATTCTCTCCCCCATCAACCTTGAGTGCTTTTGGTGGAGGTGGTAAGCTTCCCATTCCTCTCCTCTATTACTTGGTAGAGTAAGCACATTTACTGTTTTGTAGTGCTTTAGTGTTCTTTACTACATTTTTTTCTTTATCTCGCTTTCTTGGTTGTTCTCAGATGTGGAAACACCTCAACGGGCGTCTGACTGAGGTAGGCCCCTATACATCCACCCAACATTTTCCTCCTCTTTGTGTGTACATGAACACGCTTTCAAGGAGCTAGCTGGTGAACAAGTTTCTTTGTGAGATCCTTCTTGCCATCCTAACTCTCACATTTTTACTTTATCACATCAAAGATTATTTTGTTTACTTAATCATGTTATTTTGGCCCTTTAGTAATAATTATCTGGGTTGTTAGCTTGTTTTCTTAGGTTTGACCTTGTCTCCTTAGTTGTCTGGGCGTATAGACGCTTGCACACTTGAGAGACGCTAATGCATCGCATTGTCATCCCAAGACTTTTCTTCCATCCTTAGGCAAAGAGCTTCCTGAGGCATAGCATTGAACCTAAAAATCAAAAATCCTAGCCCCATCTTGCATTTTGGGTCTGTAGGGTGATTGAAGGACTTTATAGTCCTCATCATTCTCATCCTGCATTCCCCAACACCTTGTTAAGTTGAGGTAAGTTAGGGAAACCTTCCGCTCTTGGCCCTCCGTGACCTGGGGCCTTGAACATGGTTGGTCCCCCTCTCTTACATTTTTGGTGAACCTGACATGAACCAATGTTTTTTCATCCGTTGGTGTTGAACAATCTCTCGTGTCCTCCATAACTGTTGTGTTCCTGAGTGTTGTGAAGGTTTATGAGCATCACAACCTAGTATGTAACTTTTGGGTATAATATTAGCAGAAGTGTACAACACCTTCCAATGAAAAGGACGAAGGTCACTCCCAGTTTCTCTACAGGCCTTTTCTTTGGTCCCGCCATTAGTGTGGTCATGCAGGAGTAGTTGTCAAGGGGTGAGATAGGATTCTCTGATGAAATTGACCACGTCCCCACTCCTCCTACGTCCCCTACACCATCGTCGGTGGATGAGTATGAGGTTATTCAAATCCCTTCAGAATATGTCTCCACCCTTAGCAAAGGGTTGGGTGGCTTAGGAAATCATTTGTAAAGGAACCCAAAGATGGCTAGGACTGCTCGGGTCATCAGTGAGCTAAAGTACATGATTGGAAAAGATCGAATAGGCTTGGAACTCTTGGCTAGTATTACCAGTCTGATGGAAGCATTTGCTTCTTCTAACACTCCTAGTGTTATGCGAGGAGCCACTTTCGAAGATTATGAGGGACAGTTAGGAGTATCAATGCCTCCCACGTCTATCTACATGGTCAACGTGGTCCCTTCTATCTCCAAAAAACTCAAAAAAATCAAAGTAAATAAGGTCCCCTTGGGATTTAGCTTCACCCCCCTATCACCTCTAGTGGTGGAGGTTTTGGCGGGATGAGTGGTGGAGGCTTTGGTAGTGGTGGTGAATCTAGTAGCGAAGGTGGTGTTGGTGGAGGTGGATTTGGCGAAGGTCATGGTGGTGGATTTAGAAGCGGAGGTGGCTCCATCATAGGCCCTACTGGTGGTGGTGGCTTTGGTGGTGGTTTTGGCGATGGTCACACCGGTGGTCTTGGTGGTGGGTTCGGTGGCAGTTCTGGAGGAGGTTCCTCTGGCCCTCTATCTTCTAATGACCCTATTCTGAATACTCTTCTTCATAATATGGGTAAGATGTAGAGCCAGTTGGTGAGTCTCTCCCAAGCCTCTGCCCAGCCTATTTTTTAGCCCTTTTTTCTAGCACAGCCCGTTGTTAGTTGCAATTTTGAATACTCCCTTCCCGCAAGGAATGGAAATCCATAAATTTGAGAAATACAGTGGCAAAGGGGACCCATAGACACATTTGTCTTCTTTTAATTCCTTGTGCAGCAATTTCTTCCACCACAATGCATTAATGGTGAAGTTGTTTCCCCGATCACTCAAGGACACAACCCTAGAATGGTACTGTTCCTTGCCTAACAATTATATTTTCTCATTTGACCAACTTGTAAATCAATTCCTTAGACAGTTTCAAGCTAATATTGGACCGAAGATGACCTTCTTGGATCTCGTATGATGTAAACAAGGAGATAATGAAAAGATTAATGATTTTATAGCGTACTATCAAGCACTTCTTTCACAAATCTCGTATCAACTACCCAATTTTGACGTGCAAAAGGTATTCATAGGGAACTTACAAAGGCCTTGGCAAGAGAAGTTTTCCCTTATGAAGTACCCTTCTTTCACGCATTTGTGTACAACCTTACGAGAATACCAATAGACGGTTGTTTAGTTCAGGGGATCCTCCTCATGCTCCCGTTCTAAGGAAAGTCCATCGTATCAATCTCATGGAAAGGTAAGGCCATTACGAATGTAGTAGCCACTACTAATGGCAACAGCCTTAGACATAACTGAAAGTTCATGAAGTTATCATAATCTTATTTTTCCATCTTACATAATTTGTTGAAGGATAAGATTGTAACCTTGTTGAGTCCTAAGCCTGTTAAGGAGCCTTACCCTAATTGGTATGATTTGAGCACTTATTGTAAGTACCATCGAGTTAAAGGACATGATACCAAATGTTGTATGCAGCTACGTCATGAGATATAGGACCACATTGAGGATGATACCATTCGTCTCGATGGGAGTAAACAAAATGCTAACAAATCAGTGGTAAAAGCTAATAGTGAATTACAGATATACACAAACCCATTTCCATCACATTCTGCTAACATGATTATCGATTCCACTGATTCTGTTACTCAACCCAAGGCCTATGTTAACATGGTCACGGTGACGTCTACTGCTCTACCTGCACCCAGTTCGCTAGACATAACATTCACATCACAAGAGTTTCCCCTAAACAACAAGCCCTCTCCCCTCTACATTCCCACTCGCCCTAATGATAACATGTGACGGGGGTCTTGATAGTCCCTATGAGCTATGTGAATGTCATCACGGAGGAAACATTGGTATTAAATTCATTACAAAGGGAATAATATGAAGAAAAAAAATCTACCATCTATACTCACGATGGTATGTGTCTCAAACCTTATGGCTCAATAAACTTGTTTGTCCTAGTTGGACCTAGAGCTGTTGACACAATTTTCGATGTTATCCTAGAGTCAGATCTATTCAGGATGAAGCTAGGCATACCTTGGCTAGCTTCCATGAATGGAATCGCCTCCGTTGTTCATAAGTTCTTAAAATTTTCTCACAAAGGTGTCATGCATGTAGTGCATGACACTGGATATCAACCCTTAGTGTCCCGTGGTGGATATCCATTGGATCACTTTTGGCCTGCCCCAGTTGGTCTGCTTCCTCCGAGAATGGACCTACTTTACAAGAATTATGTAAAGTATAAGACTAGGGGCAAGGGACGATTGAAACTAACCCTTCCTATGATACAAAGTCGGTCACCTCCTCCTCCCAAGAGGAGAGGGAGAAGGTTGTACCGACCCCTCCCCCTTCTCAGAAGAGAGAGAAGTCCACGCTGACTCCCTATCCTTCCCTAAAGGAAAAGAGAAGGTTGTCTTTCCCTGGACTACCTCGTCCTCTCCCCTTTCTTGGGAAGAGTATTGGATGAGTCGTCCCTATGGCTATCCGTTGAGTCTAATGATACCTCCTTAGTGTAGGCCCAAGCTTAGGATCTCAGACCTCCCTAATGAATAGCCCAAACCATGGTATTACTTATATAGTAGAAAGAAGGGTTCCTGAAGGGAATTTGAACTGCAACCTCCTACCACTCCTGTACCTAAAGCAGTGAATGGGAAGAGGCTCGTTGTCGAGGCTCTTGAGCCACAGTGGAAATTCCCATGGTTGATCAGGAGCCTTCTACTCCTTCACAACCTCTAGCCTCCAACTCAAAAGTCATAGAAATTGCCTTGCGCGTGAGTGCAAGCGTCAGAAAAAGGCCATTTTGGCGGAGCAGGCTACCTCACAAAGGAAGGAGGAAGAGATAACCACCCCTGCTTCAAGTCCTCCTGTAGTGTCATCTTCTCCCCTTCCTTCTGCCTCTCTTCAGTCTAGTCCCACGCTACTTCCGACTTTCACTATGAGTATGAATGTGCCTAACCCCAAGGGGGTATAGGTGTTCATCGTTCCTTCGGTGGAGCCACCTTTGCTAATGTCCATTCTGGATATCCAACCTTTCCCAAAGCCCATGGATATGATTAATACCTCAATTGTATCCATTGTTTTTCTTTCCTCCTCTTCCTCCGCACCTCTAGCCTCGTCTATGGGGAGTTCATCTCCTCTGACAAAGAAAAAGGTGGAGTGTGGTCCTTCTAGTAGTGAAGGGCATAAGAGGATCCCACCTTCTTCACAAGGTGGCCTCATGTTGACTTGTTCTATCCTAGTGACAGAACCAGTCCCGACTTCCCCTGAGTTTGTCACCGCTCCCAAGTCATTTCATTGTTTCACTGCGAAATCTTAGGTGCAATCGCTCCATCCACTCAAACTGTCACACGTGGTGGTGCATGTTTAACTTTGCGGATGAATTCCCGCCTTGTCATGATCTTCACAAAAAATTGTTGACCTAGCTCCCCATTAAGAGCCCAATTTACAAAGACCTTATGTGGGCCTTCTTCCTAGCTCCTTGTTGTAGGAGGGTCGATGATCCTCCTTCTTAACATCCCACCATCGTAGGCTCATCCTCCTTCCTATCATGACCTGAGTGTGCCTGATGACCTCTCCTTGCCAGATCACTAGCTGAGGCCTCTTCTTGATATTTTGTTTGTGTGTTTGTTTTGTGATGTGTTCCCCCGTGATCGTGCCATGTGTGTCTAGATGACCCTCGTCACCCCTGTTGGTGCTTGGATATAGGCATGGTTTTTTGTGTCGTGAACCTTCTTCTATTTGTATCATCATTCTTCCATGTTTGTGCTTCAGACTTTCATAAATTTGGGATGATGCAAAGCATTGGGGCATTTATCCTTCCCTTCTATGTAGACCCAATTTTTATTTTACTTTTCTTCTTGTGCATCTCTTTCCCACATGGTCTCCATGTAGGGGTTGATGACACCATTTATATACTATTATTATCATGCGATATGGCAGAGATATATAATACGAGGAGCAGCCAGGACCCCTAAAATATCAACCACCCCTATTTCTTATTTGTGTTTCTTTTGATTTCTCTTTATATTTCTCTCTTCTTTGCTTGAGTTTTCCCTTTCATGTGTGACAACACCTTTCTTCAACATTTTGATTTTTAGAAATGCATTCATTTCCAACGAATATTTTTTTAAAAATCTTCACAAACCTTTCTTTAGAATCACATTCTTAACTTGGAACCCTAACGAAACATGTTTCCTTCATCACGGGTTCATAAAGAAAGGACTTGGAAACCCTTCCTCCAAAGCGGGAACATCTTTGACCTTCTCCTTGCATGGGGGCATATTCTTCCTTTCGAATTCCTTGATGAAGTGAAAATATTTTGAAAGGATCCCTTGATGATGGATTGATTCGAGAAAGAAAAAATGATTTTCAAATTGCGCCCCTTGAGGACCCTTTTCTTCACGACGGTCTCTTAGAGACCCTTTGAACCCTTCCACTTTCAATCTGCCTAAGCGATTGTCCTTACTGCCTGCTACTTGGCTGCTTCTTGACTCTATGGAGTCTGATTTTCGAGGTTTCCTCCATGTGAGAGATCTTGGGGGATACCTCCTTGTAGGACTAAGATCCTGTAGGGTGCTTCCTTTGAGCTTCCTCCATGCGAGAGATCTTGGGGGTGGCTCGCCTATAGGTTTGCGGGCCTGTAGGGCACTTTCTTAGGTTTCCTCCATGCAAGAGATCTTGGGGGTTACCTTCCCTACAGGTCTGCGGGTCTATAGGGCGCTTCCTTGGGTATTGTTCATGTGAGAGATCTTGGAGAATACCTTCCCTATAGGTCTGCAAGTCTGTAGGGAACTTTCCTTGCTTCCTCCATGTGAGAGACCTTGGGGAACTCTTCCCGAGTATCCTCCATGCAAGAGTTCTTAGGGGACACCTTCCTTGCAGGTCTATGGGTCTATAAGGTACTTACTTCACAGATCTTCCTTCATGTGAGAGATCTTGGGGGTTGCCTCCT
>VDFB02004146.1:0-20775 GCA_007258455.2 Sequoia sempervirens | reverse complement strand
ATTGCATGAGATGACAAAATGAGACCAAAATTGTCATTTTATAGAAATTGTAATTTTGAGTGAATGGCCAAGATCAATTAAGTTGAAAAATGCCCTAGAATCAATGGAAAAGATTCAATTGGACAAACCACAATTAGGGTTAGGGAAACATTAGGTCAAATTCAAAATGAATGGATAGGATTGATTTTTAGAAAATCAAATCAAGGGTTGGCAATGCATGTGACAAGAGATAGGATTGGCACAGAAAAAGAAGTGGCTGGAAAATCAAATAATAAATGGAGATTATTTGATTTTTGAGGAAAGAAACTATTTTGAATTAAAAATTGATTTAATTCAAAAGGTGGGACCACATGACCATCAATAATTAATTTAAATTATTTTCTAAAAGGAGGGAAATGTCAAATTGAATAATTAAATATAATTATTTAGTTAGAGAAGGTGACCAATATTTAAATAAATTTAAGAATTTATTTAATTATAAGACTTAAGAATTAGTGACATATTAAATAAATAAACAAAATTTATTTATTTAATAATCAGGAAGACATAATGAATAAAGATAATTAAATAAATTAAGAAATTTATTTAATTATGGGAAGACTTAAGACAATTAGTGGCATATTGAATAAATAAATAAAATTTATTTATTTAATAATCATGAAGAATAAAAAAGCATGAATTAATTAAATAATTATGAATTATTTAATTAATAGTCGAAAGTGGATGAAGGGAATAATTAAAATGTCATAATTATGCTAGGAAGAAAAAGGTGAAAAATAGAGCTTGCAAGCCTAGATCATTTTTAAGTGTCTACATTTTTTCCCTCTTTGTCATAATGCAACTTGTCGCATTGTGACAAAGAAAATTAATCATAGTCATACCCCAGTGAAGGTACGAAGTATCTATTCCCCCTCAATTTTTTTTTCAAATTTTGTCCCAATGACAACAAGATTTGGAAAGTGTCTGAACAAGTCCATTTAGTGACTAGAAAGATAATGATACAGACAGTTTTAGATTTTGAGGAGTTTAAAATAGGCAGAAATGGTGGTTAAAGTTGGTAAAAAAAGCCTCTAGTAAAACAAGGTTTGACAAATGCCATTTTGACCCTCTAAATAAGTTGACAATGGGGTAAAAGTCAATTCTGTTTCACTTTTCACATTAGTAAATTTGAAATCTCAGAGCAAGGAGTTTGGCAAAGATGGTGATTCCAGTGACTGAGCACTACAGAGAGATTGTGTGGACCTACAGGCGACTAGAGGGCTCAAAGCTCGTGGTACATAACCCTATCTTACCTTGTCATTTCATCATTTTATGTGCCAATTTTAGGGTTTTATGTCAAGTAATGAATGGACTATGATGCATGTGGGTGCGTGTAAGCCACATTCATGCATGTATTTGATGCATTTGATGTGTTGCAACACAAACACAAAAGGAAATTAGGTCAAGACAATGAAATATGGCACATTTGTGAAAAACTGAAGCATTTTCCAAGTCGTGTTGCAATCGAAGGATGTAATGCCGCATTTGAAATATTGTAATGCTTTCGCAGATTCAAGTGATGCATGTGACAAAAATTGTGATGCAATTGCTTTGTTGTGACACAAACACAAGTTGTAGTGATGCAATTTCACTGGATTGAGACACAATCATTGTAAGAAGTGATGCAAACGCCTTATTGCGACGCAAATGAAGTCAACGTGATGCATTTGACTTTGAATTTGACCAAGGTTGACTTTGTTTAATTTAAAGTTTTAAATACTTTTTTGTTAGATAAATGATTAATAATTATTTTCAATAAGGTGTTGATGTGTGTTTTTGACATGTGCAAAGACAGTTAGTGCTGATTTATACTCGAGAGAGCAAGCCATCGACATACACGTTTTTGGGATCAACTAACAAACTAAGAGCGACGATGACTAATGCGACTTGGAGTTTACTATGTCACCTATATGCCCATTATCTAGGAAAATAGGGGGATTTTGACTTCACTTTGTGATAGATGGCATTCAGAGATCTGCTCCTTCCACTTGCCAACAAGGGAGGCTACTATGACTCTTGAGGACATTTCTCAGATCCTTTGCCTATCAATATGAGGAGAGCAGTTAGTATATGACCCATAGCATGGTTATCAAACCTTCACAACCTATTATCATGATTAGGGTGCAGGGATAGAAATTGAGGGCTATGAGATCCATTGGGAGTTCATGGTAGAGCATTATGAGCAATTTTCCTATTGGCTACATTGATTGGAGGTGTATTGATTCTAGACCATCAAGGACATAGATTTCCCATTAGCTGGGGTGATGTACTTGTCGGGATGAGATGGGATAAGATAGTATATGCCTGGGGTCTTTTCTTATTGGGGATGCTATATTATCAACTCCATGAGGTGGCCTATCAGAAAGCACAAAGCATTGGCTATGGGATGACACTCCTAATGATCTGGGCATGGGAGCACGTCACTATTTTTCATCCCCCCATCCAAAGACCACAGATAGTGGATGGCATGCCATACATCTACTACTATGCAAATGCTCTGCAGCAAACCCGAGTTGGTGAGATAGGCTATTGGAGACACCAGATTGACAACATGATTTCTTTCATTTGGAGGCCATACAAGGACTGCGGGCAATGGGAGGATGAGGTTGATCATCTTAGTTTTATTAGGCAGTTTAGATATTTTATTGGCTAGACTATATAGAGCCATTTGATTATCGAGATGTACTTTCCTTAGAGGGTGCTATGACAGTTAGGTGAGCAACAGGGTGTTCTAATTGTTATGACCGAGTATGCCAGGCTGTTGAGAGAGTTAGCATGGGGTCCACTAATATCTGTGCTATTTGACAAGTAACAGATTGATGGGATGGTAGGGAAATAATGGGGGTGGAGTGGAGGGGTTGCGGATCCAAGGACCACAGGAGATTATGATTTATGGTAGTAGACTCATCATCTAGTTCCTTTGACAGATCTAGATGGACTGGCACCTGTTGACAGGAGATTAGTCATACCACATGTGTCATGAGGTGTTTAGGGAGGCAGAGACAAAGACAATGGGAGAGGCAAAGGTTGAGGGAGAGATGGAGGTAGGGGTGGAGGGATAGATGGGGGGATGGGGAGGTCGAACAGAAGATATCGAAAGGATCTCATCCGGAAAATCAAAGTCATTCTCAAATCGATAAAATCAAAACTCTCAAAATGGGTCGTCAGAATCGGCTCCGGCGAAAATCAGAAATCCGGCATCAAAGAATCGAGAAGTGGAGCAGTTACTGAGGTGGAGGATGGTAGAGGGGGAGGAGGAGATACCTTCAAGATCACCACTGCCACTTGATGCGACTACGGATTAGCAGGTGGTAGATATGCAGTGGAGCTTAGATGAGAGCACAATGTAGGTCAAGGCCCTATAGGAAGAGTTGGAGGTAGTTAGGGTGCAACAAGATCAAATAGTGATCTGTTAGCAAGAGTTAGCTTAGTGGTGCATGAAGTTTCCACGGTTGTGCATAGGACCATCAATAGACATGACACGATATTTTTCTAGGGTTAGCACTCATCTAGGATGATACAAGTTGCTATATGAGTAGGCAGTGCCACCTGAGAGGCGAGACCCTAATTTAACATGATCACAGATGAGGACATGCAGTGGTAGTAGGTCAAGGAGTGGCAGTAGCAGCAGGAGCCAAAGTAGTTCAAGGGGATCTACTTCCTCAAGGCATTCATCAAGTCACAGGTCTAGCCATTCCCACATACATGCCTCAAGTCATAGATCAAGTCATAGCCATAAATCGTCTGGGTTAGAGCATAGGTCAGTGCACAACCAACCTCCATCGATAGATCCATCAGTTGTAGTGTCTTCGCAACCTCATGTTACCACAGAGATGATGTCGTCAGTATAGGTCATAGTGACAAATCCTTCGGCTTCCCAGGCACAGGTTATAGTGATAGATCTCTTAGCATCCTAGGCTTAGGTTACAGTGACCATGATGACATCTATTCCATTGACAGAGCATCAGTCACCTAGATCTTCTCCTTGAGGGGATGAGGAGAGCTCAGCAAGGCCATGTTTATTATTATCTTGCATTAGGACATTTCAGACACTTATGTGATGATATTTATTTTTTGACTATCAAGCCTGCGAGCTCTTATTTTTGGGATATCATGTGACTATATCATGTGACATTATTTTTGAGGTGATATATATATGATGTAGTTTTGATGCGGCTTATACATGTTATGTGATGTGATATGTTTTATGCATTATGATGATGTAGTTATGATTATCATGTGATTCCTATGTGGACTATGCATTTATGATTCCTATGATAATGATGTTATTTATATGCCATGGCATGTGTCTATTTATGATGATTATTTATGATGTGATGTCATGTTTATATGATGTTTATTTATCTGTCATGATGATGGTGTGCCATGTTTATGATTATGTTTATGTTAATGCATAACTATATATGTATGATTCCATATGCGATGCAATGTATATGGTTTGGATAATATAGATGATGATGTATAGACCTAATACAATTCCTATATGATTATGTATGCACTTATGTTTATGTATGTCATAGGATGTCATCATGAGATGGATGAGACAGGATGAAAAGATAGAAGGAGATGAATGCTAGCGCGGAGACCAAATCCTTCAACATAATACTATAGGACTTTAATAATTATTGCTCTTAATCATTATTGGGTGGATTATTGTAATGGCCAACAGACACCATGATATGTCATAGATCGATGGTGTGCAAGGTTGAACCATCACATAAGACAAGTAGTCATAGACAAGGATGATCATGACTCATACTAAGAGTGCAATTGCCCCAATATTTTCATCATAACCAACCATAAGCATAAAAATACAAGAAATACAAGTCATGAAATGTCTTTGCTCCTCTAAATGATATTGTTAGGACATCCTCGAGGAACTAGCAACATAACTGCCAAAAGGACAAGACAAGACAATCATCTGATACATCACTACTTCTTTAAATCTTGTCATTAGGAAATTGCTAAGAAACTAGTAACATGATGAATAAGCCAAAGACAAGTGCTAAGTGTGTCTGAATGTGAGGTGTTTTGATTTCAATATGTCAAGTTTGATGATGTCAAAGGCCAAAAGGTGCCAAATTTTTTGAATGTCAAGGATGTCATTTTTGACGATGTCAAAGTGTCGAATGTCAAAGGTGTCATGTTTGACAATGTTTGAATTTCAAGGTTTAGGAAGGACACATCTTGAATAATGTCGATGCCAAGAGGATCAATCCTCAAATGTCAAGAGGATCCCTTGAAATGCCAAATGATAGTGATGGTACCTAGGAAGGACACATCCTAAGGTACAAATGACAAATGTTGTTCTTCAAAAGGACTCATCTGAAGAATAACCAAGAGTTGAATGTTTAACTGATTTTGACTAAGTTGGATTCATTTTGACATAAATTATTTGAAGTTTGACTAAAGTTTTGATAGAAGGTTGACTATTGTTGACTAAATTTTGACTGTTGTTGACTAAATTTTGACTGTTGTTGACTGAAGTTTGACTATTGTTGAATACATGTCAGTGTTGACATGTTGATATGTTTGGCATGTTTATTGAAGAATTGCCAAAGTTTGGTTGCAGTAGTGTCATGTTTTGAGATGACTTTTTTGGCTTGAAGACTTTTGACATGTGTTCTAGTGTAGTGTCATGAACCCTAATGAACTAACCTAGTTCAGCCTCAAGGGCTCATTGATTGATGGCCTTGCCTACGTCATACACTCAGAGACCTCGCAGTTTGACATGACCAATGACTTTGTCTTGATGACCAAAGATTGAGCAATGATTTTTATTTTGACAACCTAAAAGGACTGACCTAATGTCTTAGGGGCTCAAGGTTGAGCCTTGCCTATGTAGCAAATGTGTAGAGACAATGTAGTTTAGACAAATGACCAAGACTAATTGACTTGACAGACTTGACAAGAAATGATTGTTTTTGTGTTTTTGAGATATTTTTACCTTTTTGTGGTTTCTTCAGGACATTTTTCAAATTTTAGGTCTTTTTCAATACATTTTATGATTTTTTTAGGATTTTTTTTTAGGACATTTTTTTTTTTTTTTTAGGGCGTTTTTTTTTGATTTTTAGGATTTTTAGGACTTTTTATAATTTTTTAGGATTTTAATTCAACACTTTTTATTATTTTTAGGATATTTTTCAAGACTTTTTATGATTTTTAGGATTTGTTTTAGAATTTTTTTTATTTCCAAGACCATGTGCAATACCCACTACAGTCACATGATGAAAGTTTTCCCCTAGTCAGGTCAAAGACTAGGCAACTAGAAAAATGTAGAAAGGACGTGAGTGGGGTGACAAATGAGTGATATGTAGGACTTGATGCCAATTATTGTTAGCCATGGGAGGAAATGGAAATATTTTTGTGATGGGTGTCAAGGTGGTGTCAAAAAGGTGTTTTTTTATTATGGACTAAGGTAGATAGAGTGACAGTAGATGGCAGAGGAATGACCAACTATGCATAGCACCTGTTTTCCTGGTTTTCACCATGGTACTTATCCAAAGCACCTGTTTACTAGGTTTTCACTTCTAGAAAAATTATTTCTCTTTACTATTTTTGTCCTTTTTTCATTATTTTTTGGTGTCACCAAGGCACCTGTTTGCTAGGTTTTCATTAGGGTGATGATTTTTTTATGTTTTTCTTTTTTTATATATTTTTAAGGTATTAACCTCGACTTTCTAATGCTATGCATAGAACTTGCGAAGTTGTAGATTATTGATAAGCTCTATTAGTTGTTCACCATCTGGAGTAGCTATTTGATATGCTCCAAAACCAAAGGAGGATATGATGATGTAAGGACCTAGCCAATTTGGTTCGAACTAGCTAGGATTTTCTTTGTCAACCTGATTCTTTGGATTTTCCATGAGGACTACACCACCAATGTCAAACTTCCTGACTGTGACTTTCTTGTTGTAACTCCAACAGAGATTATTTTGATATGCATGTAGATGGTTTAGGGAATTATGCCTTATTTCATCTAACATATCCAACTCGTGTAGTCATGACTATCTATATTCCTCATCATCTATCAGACCCTTCATGGAGACTCTTAAGGATGGAATTTCAACCTCGATGGGAAATATGGCTTCAACTCCAAAGACCAAGGTGAATGGAGTGGCTCCTATAGGCGTGTGAATGGTGGTGCAGTAAGCCCACATAGCAAGGTTAAGTTGGATGTGCCAGTCGCAACCAGTGTCATTGACAGTCTTTTTGAGGATTTTAAGGATGGTTTTATTGGATGGTTTAGCTTGACTATTTCCTTGTGGGTAATATGGTGTGGAGAAATAATGTTGAATATGGAATCACTCACATAACTCACGAATGTCTTGATTTTTAAATGGATGTCTATTGTCTATGATGATGGACTATGTGATACCATACTAGAAAATGATGTAGTTAAGAATGAATTTGGAAATTTGTTTGTCAGTTATGTATGTAAGGGGGATGGCTTCAATCCACTTAGTAAAGTACTCAATGGTAGTGATAATGAATTTGTGGCCATTGGAGGAGGTAGGGTGGATTTTTCCCATGAGGTCAAGTCCCCACTGTGTGAAGGGCCATGGAGATGTGATCAAGCGAAATTCCTGTGTTGGAGCATGAATTAAATCACTATTTATTTGACATTAACAACAAGTCCTAACCAACTCAAGTGCGTAATTTTCAATAGTTAGCCAATAATACCCAATTCTTGTTATCTTTTTGACCAGAGTAGGACCACTCAAATGAGATTCGCATATACCCTCATGTACTTCACATAAGGCTGCGTATACTTTTTTGGTGTCGAGACATCAAAGGAGGGTGTTGTCAAAGCTATGGCAATAAAGGGTGTCACTGACGATAGTTGTGTCGAGGTCGTGGTGCGATAATCATTAATATATAATAAAACGTGAATTTGTTCTGCCGCGTAAAGTGGCGATGCGCGGGTTAATCCGTGACCAGTATCGTAACCGCTGGTAAAATAGCTAAAATAAATGCGTGAAACATGCTATCGCCAGAACGGTATCGCCGTGCCATATTATCCGGCCAGTGCCAGTGTGCGACCATTCAGTGACCGGCTGGCCCGTTATTTTATTGCGTAGGCGATGCGAAAAGACTTAGGGATGGAATCTCCATGTGGGGTGATAAATAATATTCTTGCCCTCAAGACATGACTAGTATGAGACCCATCAAAATAAAGTTTCCAAGGTGACAAAGGCTCTACTTGGAATATGAACTCATCCAAAAATTTTGCCACCAATGGGTGATCACTTTGAATAGGTGCATCTACTAATTGGTCTACTATCACTTGTCCCTTTATAGCTTTTCATTCTACATATTGAATGTCATACTCACTCAAGATCATGACCCATTTTGCTAGAGGTCCTATCAGTGTTGCATGACTCAAAAAATATTTCAAGGGGTCAATCTTTGCTACCAATTGTGTCTTGTGATTCAACATATAGTGTCTTAGCTTTTGAGCCACAAAGACAACTGCTAGACATGCATGTTCAATGGATGTATAGTTTAACTCATATCCAACTAGTGTCTAACTAATGCAGTATATGGTTCATTCCTTTTCTTTGTAGTCATTATGTGCCAGTAATTCCCCTAGTGTTGAATTTGTTGCAAAAACATATAAGATCAAAGGTTTTCATTCAATAGGTGGCATTAAAATAGGTGGTGACAAGAGATAATATTTTATTAGTTGAAAGGCTTCTTGACATTTATTTGTCCACACAAAGGGGATACCCTTGTGTAGAAGAAATTGAAATGGTTGACACTTGCTGTCCAATTGTGCTATGAAGCATTGGATGGATTGTAACCTACCTTGTAATGTCTTGAGTTTTCTTCTCCCTTTTGGGGGAGGCATGTCTAATACTGTTTTCACTTTGGCTAGATCGACCTCAATGCCTCTATGAGAAACTGTGTACCCTAGAATTTTTCCTGTCAATGTTATGCCAAAGACACATTTCTTCAAATTCAAGCGGACCTTGTATTCCTCCAATCTCTTGAATATTTTTTCTAACACATTCAAATGATCTTTTCTTGTCAAGGATTTAGCCAAGAGGTCACTTACATAATCTTCCATTAGAGTGTGCATCATGTTGTGAAAGATTGTTGTCATGGCTCTTTGATATGTTGCACCTATGTTTTTAAGACCAAAAGGGATGACATTCTAGCAATGTGTACCTCAAGGACAAGTGAATTTTGTTTTATGTTGATATTCGGGGGCAATATTAATCTAATTATATCCCAACAAACCATCCATGAGGGACAACATGTCATATCCTATCGTGAGGTTGACTACGATATCTATGTTTGGAAATGAAGAGTCATCTTTTGGACATGATTTTTTTAGGTCTCTAAAGTCTGTGCAAACACAGATTTGACCATTTGGCTTTGTTACTGGCACAAGATTGCATATCCATTCAGCATAGTCAATAGACCATATGAATCCTGCGTCTAGCAATTTCTTGAGTTCAGCCTTGACTAATAGCCTTGACTAATAGGGCGATCCGAGGATGAATTTTGTGTAGTTTTTGTTTTACTGGTTTAGCATCTGGTAATATTGGAAAATGGTGCAAAACCAATTTTGAGTCCAACCCGAGCATATCGGCATATGACCATGCAAAATTAATTTTCCACTCTGCAAAGAACTTTTGGAACTCAGGTTTCTCTTCTTTTGTCAGGGGTTCCATAAAGAGGACCATTTTGGACTCTTCTACTATTGATATGTTGACTTCTATAATTTTCTCTTTAAGCAGTGTTTATTTCTCTTGAGTCATGGGAAAAAGGTCTAGTCCTCCATCTTTGGGTGCCTAAGAGAGATTTTCACCCATAGATACATCCTTTATTTTTACTTTTTTGTTGTTAGAAGGTTCCTTTTGGTTTTCACCTAAAGACATTTCAATTTTTGTTTTATTATTAATTTTGATTTTGCGACTAGAAGACAAAACAGTCTCCCTAAAGTAGGCTACACAATCTAGGTCAATAGAAAATCCAATCTTATGATAACCACTAGGTATTCACTCATGTAGCCCCATTAATTTTGCAATGGCCTCATCATTCTAAAATATTTCCATGACTGGCAGGCCTTGTTGGTCCCAATCAATTAGTTGTGGCTAGATTAATGAGATACCATCGTCAGTATTAGTGAATTGTGCGGAAGACGTCGAAAGAATGCAAATAGATTCAAAGACATTGGAAATGAGGTTGTCATCATCCAATTCCCACTTAGATTCTATCCAATATTCTCCTTCACTTGACTCATACTCATTGTCAAAATAAGGGACAAAAGGACTATCATTATGGTCAGTAGCATGTCATCTGGCAACTCAGATGAGTCTTGATGGTGGTCATTAAGTTCAAATGGTTGGGAAGATAAGTCAGGTGTATGGCTAGTAGGACTAGAAGATGACTTAGGCTTATCATTGTTCCTTGGGTCAAAGAGTCTATCCTAGCTTTCTTGTTTCCTTAGGATCTTCAGATTATTAGCTTTATCAATTTTAAACATTTTCCAAAATCTTTGTTCAGAGGTAAGTTATCCAGGTTCAAGGAACAAGTCATCAAGGAAAAAGTCACTTAGGGATCATTGGGAAACATATTCCCACTCATGGGAGTTAGTTTTAGTAGAGGATTCCTCAATAGTCTCGACACTTTTTGAAGCATTCACACTCTCACTCAAAATTCCATTGGTACGCCAATCATCATTTTTTGGGTAGACCATACCCTAGCCCCAAATATTTTGGTCATTTGGAAGGTTCTATAGGCCCTCTTTTCCCAATTTATTTCTGCCAAGGACACTAGTTCCATCGTAGCCTTTAACCTTCATCATGTCATATCCTTTTCTATATATCTTAACTGGTAATGGGGGTAATTTTTCAATTTCCTTATAAAGCCATCTTGTAATATTGGCAATGTCCTTGTTGTTCATGTCTCCCCATTTTATGAAAACTATTTTTGGTGGCACCTTACAAATTTCCTTAAGTTTCATTCTAAAACATGTCTGACCATAGACCTTAGCAGACTTGGGTATTATTCTTATACTATATGCCATATTCAATTTGAATTATCCATAGCCTAGGTCATAGATCTTGATAGTGGACTTAGCCTTAGGAAGTGAGGAAGATGATGTTGTGGTAGAAGATGTGGACAAAGTGGATGTGGATGATGATGTGAGTGTGAACTGGTCAATGAATTTGGAACAAGAAGAGATAGAAGCCTCTTATTTGATGGGCACTTGATGTTAAGAAATACCCCTTAGATTGGTATAATATTAAAAAGGATCCGGGTCTCCATATATGGTGATCTTTGTGCTATCAAAGTAAAACTTCAAGCATTGGTGGTAGGTGGATGGAACAACTTTGAGGGAGTGAATCCAAGGTCGGCCAAGTAAAATGTTATAAGGTAATTCAAGATCCAGGACTTGGCATGTTATGTCTACAATGACTGGTCCAACTCTCATGGGAAGAGTGATAACACCTTGGGAGGAACGTTTCTTGTCATCATACACTTTTATGACTATGCTCTTTGTTGCATCTATGCAAGCAATATAAAAGCCTAGAGTTCTATCCAATTTTAAGGAGCATATATTTAATCCTACTCTACCATCTACTAAAACTCATCTGACCTTATGCTTATGGATGAAAACCTCAATGTGTAATGCATCATTATGGTTGGACTTTGGTGATGAATAATCTTGGTTAGAAAATGTTACATGATGGGGTGTAGTGAGATAACCCACCATGGCCTCAAACTAGTTGACATCAATTTCCTAAGGGACAGTGAACTCTTGCAAGGTTTTTTCAAGTATAGCCTTATGTGCACGAAAAATGTGAAGCAACTCAAGTATGGATATTTTCATACAAGTTTTTCCTAGTTGGTCGATGAGGTTAAATTGACTCTTAGATTGGGACTACTTTGCAGATGGACCTAGTATTGTAATTTTTGGTTTTTGAGGAGGTCGACAAGCTATGGTTATTTTTCCACTTCAAGTAGTAGGATTGCATCTAGGTTCTCTTTTGACAATGATGGTATTGACATACTCGTCATCAGTTCAGACATTATTAATGATGGTTCCTCCTAAATAATCAAATGCAGTGCAAGTATAATTGGCTTGATTGTTATTAGTCTTAGGAACTGATGAGGAGGCTTTATTAGAACTATGGTCCTATAGTGGGTTCTTGTGAATGGTATGATCTTCATTAGATGCAAATTGGGGCCCACCCACTTCAATTACTCAATTTTCAATGAGGCCTTGTACAATGTTTCTCAGTTACCGACAAGAAGATGTTTTATGTCCTCTAGCCCGATGGTAATCACAAAAGGAATTATCATACCACCATGATGGTTTAAACTGCCCTAGGTCATATGGTTTAGCATCCTCAAGTGTGATGAGACCATTTTAAAGGAGCTTCTTAAGGACATCCTCAATTGGCTCTCCCACATTAGTGTATGTCTATCTTTTCAGAAATTCTTTTATCTGGAAGGTTTGTCCTTGACTTTGTCTATTTTGACTAATTTTTTTATTAACGGGGGGTGTCAGTATTGTTGTTGGTTTGTTTTGTGGGTGATCTCCTTTAAGAGCAAGCACCGGTCCCATCATGTTCACAACGTTGGCATCAACAATGTGGTCATTGGTAACATGTTTATTTTTTACCCAATACTTTTTTTTTCTACCGAAAGATTTTCATTTGTTTTTTAGGACCATATTCTAATTCCCCTTTAGCAATGAGAGCTTTCTCAACTTGGACACCCTTTTCAACTAGGTTTGTGAAGGTTGTACAGCAATGAACTTGCAATCCATATTTCAGTTGTCCTAGGAGTGTTTGGACAAACATATCAACCTTTTCTTTTTCAGGTATGTCAATGTGACAATGACTTTCTAGACTTCTCCATCTTTGGAAGAATGGGATAAATGTTTCAATGTAAGATTGCATACGCTAGTGATGGAGTTGTCCATGTCAATGTTATACGCATAATTTTTTACAAATTTTTCTTTAAGTTCATCCCATGTTTTTATCCCTTTTATCTCATAGAGAACCATTCAAGTGCAGGTCCTATAAGACTCTTAGAGAAAAGTATCATCAAGTAATTTTGCTCATAGGAAATTTCCATACATTTGGTTGTGAATTATCAAATGTGTTAAATAGGATTTGTCTTGCCCTTGTATTTGGTAAAATGAGGTGCCATATATCTAGGAGCGAATGGTGGCATGTAAAAATTTGTGTCAAAAGGCTATAATCATAGGTCATATGACATGTGTAACTTCTTGTCAGACACTTGCATTTTTTCTATGGTCATTTGTAAGTGAGCCACTCAAGCTGTCAAGGCATCGATTATGGGATTATTCATTGCATCACACATGGGAGTGATAGGTATCCCATGGATCCCCATTTGTTGTGAAAAGATGTTGGTGTTTTGTTGTGGGATGTATTGTTGTGAGATGTATGATGTGTTTTGGTTCCCATGTTGTTGGTATTGAAAGTTTGGACTAGGGACTTGTTGGTGAGTGTGAATGTGTGATGAATATGTTGAAATATACCCTCTGGCCATTTGAGTCAAAATTTGGGAAATATGTTGACCATGAATATTTTGGTGTCTAAATGATGCCATGTGTTGCATATACAGATTTCCTTGTTCAAATTGTTGGAATTGTCCATGGGGAATATTCATTTTTTTCCATTGGGAAGTATTGGTATTGAATTGTGATGATGTGTTAACATTTAGTTGTGGTCCTCGAATAAAGACACGTCGTTTACTTCCTCTAAAGGGATTGAATGAGGTACCAATGAAAGGATTTGATGATGAGGCACCCATTGCACTAGATGAAGCTCCAAATAGAGGATTTGGAGAGTTTTCTCCCATTGATGAGGATTGAAAGGTGGCACCAATTGATTGCGACAATATTGTTGACATTGTTGGCATTGATTGTGTCATGGCTTGTGACATGGTTGTTGTACCTCCAATGGATGTTTCATTGATTGAATTGGAATTTTTTTTATTGGTTGTGTCATTGGAGGTAGCATTAATGGTGCTTGTGATATTTTGTGAGGCAGCACAACTGGAAGCATTGCTTGTATCATTTTGAGGTTGACTAGTGTTGGATACATTGTTTGTATTGTTGACATTAAGGTTAGGTGATGTAGGTCTCAAAGTGTTAATATCAAATCCATGTGGTAACTTAACACCTTGGTCCAAGAGCATGGCTAGATACCTTTGAGGGTCATCATGTAAGACTAAGTCTTCCACAAAGGAGGCTACATCAGGATTTTGTGCTGCAACTTCTAAGTCTTCTATGTATACTCGTCCATGTTGGTCTATTTGCATAAATGGTTCAAAAGGATTTCATGATGAAGATGGCATATCCATGGAAGATTGCATGTTCATGTTGCTAAATGGATTAGAAAAAGTCCAATTTTGGTTGGTGTCACAAGTGTTATTGTTGATGTTGGGATTGGAATCTGGTCCAAAGTTTTCCATTTGTCTTCTCTTTCTTTGAAGCCTAGTTTCCACCATAAAAGGGAATTTCTCAAATGAAGATGATGAGAATGAAAAATAAATGCAAGGATGACACTAGCCTATATTTTTATCTTTTTGATAAAAGGATGACAATGCAAGACTATGTTTTTGGATTTTTGATAAGGAGTGATAATGCAAGACCATGTTTTTGGATTTTGGATAATAAGGGATGCAATATGACAATGTTATCTAAAGGAAATGACTAATTCCAAGTCTAGATGCCAAACGAGGACTATGATGAAATTTATGACAATATTTTTGGATTTTTAAGAATAATATATGCAAGGTGAGGACTAGAATGATTTGAATGTCTAAAGTATACAAATGCAACAGTCTAAATGATTTGGAAGAAGGTTTCTTAACCACCCTATGCCTGATCTATGTCTCAATTTTAGAATATCAAATGACTTGTTTGAAGGACTAAATGACAAGGAAAAAATGAAAAGTGAGGTTTCCTAACTAGACTTTTGAGTTGGAAAGGTCTCACAAAAGGACAATGACTAAAGAAGATAATGATGACTAATTCTAATGGTAACCTACCTTTGAAAGTCAAGATTTTGCAAAGTATGGCAAGGTTGTCCTAATCCAAAAATATGCAAGTGAAATGAGGACCTAGGTGTTGGTTTATGACTGAAAATGAAAATGGTGAGGTCTAACGGGGAGACTAAAATTTGCAAAGATGACCCTATGGTAAGATGCAAGCTAAAGTGTGCAAGAAATGAGAAATTTGAGCAATTTTCTGATCTGGTTTTGACAAAATGATTCTTGAAAAATGAATTTTATGGAAAGTTTGGAGAAGTTTCACTTTTGATTTGTCTATGACAAGTATCTTATTTTAGGTCGTGCTTAATGCATCATTTTAGGCCGCAGATGTCACAAGATAACATACGTGGCTTTGTTTCAACGCACGCGGTATTACAAAAGTGAATGTGGCTTAGTATTATGAGTGTTGCTTAACAAGCAAATGCAAAGTAGAATAGGAAAATGAGGCGTTCGCAAGGTGGATGCGGCACAATAGAGAAAAATGTGGTGTTTCGCATGAAAATGCGATATAGCGATTGAGTCAATCGGTAG
Organism: Sequoia sempervirens; assembly: GCA_007258455.2. Taxonomy (NCBI): domain Eukaryota; kingdom Viridiplantae; phylum Streptophyta; class Pinopsida; order Cupressales; family Cupressaceae; genus Sequoia; species Sequoia sempervirens. Next base: position 5,139 of record VDFB02004146.1, on the reverse strand, counting down.
ATGTGATGCAAAAAAAAAATTTAATTTTTGCAATTCTTGGCCAAAATTCTAAGGTTTGAGGCTGATCGCTTGTTTCGTATCCTCAAAGTGATGTCTTTTGTTCGAATGTCTAAAAAACTTGGAAACAAAAATATTCTATCTTGATCAATCACAATGAAGACAAGCACAACTTGTATAGGGCCAAGAGAATTCGGCCAGATTCCACATACCCCAACCATACACTTATTCTTAGCATGTGAATCCAAAGCTTAATGCATGATCCCCCTACTTCAGACTCCACTGCCAACCAAGCTTCCAACCCCCATGAAACCCCATGGCAGATTGATCACCTCTACTAAGAACTATGAGAATGTGGATACCTTCACAATGATCATTGTTGCACTAGCATGAAATAGAAGGATTTCGGCTACTACACAAATGTGTTTAGTTCGAGACCCCCACTCAAGTGGCCATACATGGGGAACAAGATTAAGCTTTGTTTAAGAGGCACTCCAACCTAAAGAGGTTGCACTCAACAAGGTTTTGGGGAGTGCTACTTGGTTAGTATGACACATCCACACTCGTAATCCTAGGATTTCCCTTAGGATTCACATTTATATACTGGTCAGGGGTAGCTCAGCCAAATAACTTCATTGCCAGTTTGAGTCACCTTGAGGTGAGTACTTTTTCCCACCAAGTAAGGCCCAAGTTCTTGAGTCAATAACCATTTCTCTTACACCCAATATTGTACAAGTGTGCAAGGGGAGATGATACTTTGATTATTGAATCAAGGTAAACACAAAAATGGATGGATCTAGTTTTTCGATCACCTAGTTTGCACAAGGTGAGAGCATAATCACCTACCACCCCAAACATAATCAAGCAAAGGACAAGAAATTTTATTTTTAGTGCACCAATTGAAGTGTTTTCTAATCTAGAAATAAACAAACACAATGTTTCAAAGTAATGCCTTGGATAATCAAACCTACAAACCCACAAATTAGTAGTTTCACAAAGAACATGCCTTGGACCCATGAAAGACTCAAAGCCACAGGCTGAAACCACTCATTAGTAACCAAAAATCCCTAAACTATAGATTGCAAAAGGAAAAGTAGAATGCAAAAAGGAAGTTAAGCCAAATCTAATAAAATTCGAGTACAAAAGTTTACTAGACGAATGCATCACAACAGAGCAATTGCATCATTCTATACAAAAAATGCAGCTCAATTTTGTGTTCTGGAATCTTTCAAAAAAATGCAGTAATCTCTAAGTCAAATGTGTCACAGCTGAGAAAATTTGTTACTATGCAAGTCAAATGCATCTCAGTAGAGTGAATGCATCGGTCTGGGCAGTGAATGCATCATCAAATATCAAATGCGTCATTCTACAAAGAAAATATGTCGCATCCATACATGTACCTACAAAATAGAAAAATGTCGTAAAGAAAAATAAAATATGCTCAATTTTTATGTCAGGCTCACCAATGTAACTAAGGGAATTTTTCCTAGGGCCAATAGATTAATGCATTAACGTAAAAACCCAAAGTGATAATGAACTGGAAAGGAAAAATATGAAAAAAAATGAAAAGATCTCACCAAAATTTCTTCATTCTCCATGTTTGACCTCCATTATACCTTCTCAACTTGCTACAAATATGATATTTCCCTCAAATTTATGATGAGCAGTCTAATGACAATGACAATCCCTAAGTAAATGTTGAAGGATTTGAGTGATTACATGCAATACTAAGCTACAATGCAACTAGTAAGCATCTAAAGTATGTCTAATTATGCCAAATGAGATGTAAATATGCCTATGACAAAATGACAATAATGCAAGATGAAAAGAGTGCAAGAGATCTAGATAGCATGAGGTTGCAAGATGACATGAGATCTAGATAGCATGAGGTGACAAAACAAGATTGCATGGGATGACAAAATGAGACGAAAATTGTCATTTTATAGAAAATGCAATTTTGAGTGAATGACCAAGATCAAAAGTTGACAAATGCCCTAGAATCAATGGACAAGATTCAATTTGACAACCCACAATTAGGGTTAGGGCAACATTAGGTAAAATTCAAAATGAATGGGTAGGATTGATTTTTAGAAAATCAAATCAAGGGTTGACAATGCATGTGACAAGAGATAAGATGGAAACTCAATTAATAAATGGAAATTATTTAACTTTTGAGGAAAAAGACTATTTTGAATTAAAAATTAATTTAATTCAAAAGGTGGGACCGCATGATAGTAAATATTTAATTTAAATTATATACTAAATAGAGGGAAATGCCAAATTAAATAATGAAAGATAATTATTTAATTAGAGAGGGTGACCAATAATTAAATAAATTTACAAATTTATTTAATTATATGAAGACTTAAGAGTTAGTGACATTAAATAAATAAATAAAAAATATTTATTTAATAATCGAAGACATAATGAATAAAGAATTATGGAAAGACTTTAGACAATTAGTGACGATTGAATAAATAAATAAAATTTATTTATTTAATAATCATGAAGAATAAAAAGGCATGAATTAATTAAATAATTATGAATTATTTAATTAATAGTTGAAAGTGGACCAAGGACATAATTAAAATGTCTTAATTATGCTAGGAAGAAAAAGGTGAAAAATAGAGCTTGTAGGCCTAGGTCATTTTTAAGTGTCTATAGTAATCATGCTTCTGTAAAAGCTATTTTATCATTTCATACCTTGCGGATCTAATCTATATTGTTGTGTATTGTTGGGTAGTGAGCCCTCTTGTATTTGAGCAGTGAGCTCTAGGCAGTGTGCCTGCATGCATGTTCATTCCCATTATTTTCCATTATACTTTTAATAGGGTAAGATATTGTGGACTAACATCCACCATGTTTTTTCCCCTAATAGGGTTTCCACATAAAAAATCTCAGTGTTCTTTGTGTTTCTGATGTGTTGATTGTTTATGGTTTACTATTCATTTGTGAGATTTGAGATAAGTTAAGTTTGAAATGTTTAAATATTCTGTGACAATTGATTCACCCCCCCTCTTAGTTGTCTGTCCTTGTTTTTCCAACATCACCAATATGGAGGATAGGAAACATGAACCCATTTGTCATGGGAGGGTCCAAATAACCTTTTAGTGGGAATTTTGGTAATGATAATTGATTTCTAAAGAAATTTTTTATATGATGTTATTGTAATGTATCAATTTATGTACTCATTTTTTTGGAGGGCATGGACATTTTTCCATGGGAAGCTCTAAATTTATTTTTAGTGGGTCTTTTGTTAGTAATAATGGTTGGTTGATAGAAATTTTTAGCTATCACTATTGTGACATATTAATGTATGTTCTCATGTCTTTTGAGAACATGGACCATTTTTTTGTGGTAAGCTCCAAAGAACATTTTATTAGGAGTCTTGGTAGTGATAATGCTCAAATGTGGATCCATCAACTAGAGATAAACTACCTTTAAAGTTTTTGAAGGATGTGCACTATGCTGACATGCTATTCTATAGATCATGTTTCAATGTGATCTTTATCCAAGGGAATAGTTTTTATGATAGTTTTTTTCCCTTGGTTTGTAGATGGTTGTTTTAATTTTTAGTTTTGGGAGATCTTGGGAATCAATTTTTATCTTATGTTCTTTTATTATGTTAAGGGAATGAGTAATCTTTAAATATATTGAGAATTTCATCATAGTTCCATTGTTATCTTTAGAGCATTTTTAATGTAAGATTTGGTAATGTTATTTTATTATTTAATGTGAAGGACTAGAAAAAAATTGTGTGAGGTTTTACATTGCATTGTTGTAAATCACAACATCATGAGAAACTCTTAGATTCTATAGGTATTATTTCATGATATTTTTAAGTTGTGTGAGACTATAGATTTAATGGATTATGAAAATTTACTCTCAAAACATGGTATCTTGTATAGTTTCAATTCAAAGGATAAGAATCCTACACTTGTAGCTAGATGAGAGTTCAACATAGTGGATGGAGAATGATCTAATAGGTTATTATTACCTTTTCCTTAGATACTTTCTAGTTTTGCTTTCCACTCTCATATGAATGATACTTGAACTATGGTGTCAACTTTGATGATGGTTTTATCCTAAGTTAAGCTGTCAATTCTAAGCACTAGTTTGAGAAATACATAGTATGATTTTATTTTCCTTTGATCTAATTTTTTAATGAGCCTTGAACTATGATTTTAAATATAAATATGATATTTTATTGAGTTTTAGAGTTAATCCCAACGAATAGTTTAAGAATTACAATAAATGGTTGGCTGAAATTTTGATGCCAAAGTTGGTGCTAGCCTAGATATTATCTAAGAAATTAGTGTTGTTGAGAGGTATTTGAGGCTATGAATTGAAATTTATATATGGATAGAAAAATTCCTACCTATGGATATAGGATTACCCTATTGTAGTGTAGAAAATTGTATTCCTTTATCTGTGATAATACAATTTCACACTTAATTTAGACCTATTTTTGTGACCTTCCATTTATGCATTTTTTCCCTTTAGAAATAGGCCCCTAATCTCCTTTATTATGCATCTCAAGGCCTATTTTTATCATTTTTCTCACTTTACAACATGCATTGAATAAATGCACTTATTTAATTTAAAACCTTAAAACACTTTGATCTTGGATTTTTAGGCTAGGACCAATTTTCCCTTGGTTGAATGGTCCCCTTTAGAATCTAAAATCAAAATTTAAACATGTTTTTGGTGGTATTTTAAAGTTATTGATTCAAGCTTCAAATTTCAACTATCAAGATCTAATATTCAAGAAATTAGGGAAGCCTATAAAGCCTAGTATTTTCATCATTTCAACTAGGTTTTTAGACAAGAAAGAAAATAGAAACTTTGAAGAGACAAGAGAAAATAATTCAAGCAAGAAAAGTTGAAGTCTTGAAACAAATTTTTGTGTGTATTTGCAAGTCTTCAAGCTCATTTTTCCAAACACTTGATCAAACATTGATTATGATTGAAGGTTGATGCCTATGGTGGATCATGATGGATTCTAGATTTGGGAGATACATTTGGCCATTTTCCCTAACCTAATGACTTTTTTTTCCAAAGTGATCCCATCTTTTATCCTTATTCTACTAGCTACCTAATGCAAGGTATTAGTACATGTGCGTGGATCATGATGGGCCAAAA
>VDFB02004145.1:0-32625 GCA_007258455.2 Sequoia sempervirens | reverse complement strand
AACAAGTTTTCTATCGAACACCAAATTTAGTGAGAATTTTACAAGCAACTTAAATACCTGATGAATTCGCTGCCAAAATTTCTTTACTCCTTCAAAATTCTATTGCAGAGGCTCTGCTTCTGTTCCTCTTTAATACTTAGTGACAAATGATGGTTCCAAATATGTTTTTATAACTCGCACACCCAACCTCTTTATCGCATTAAATTTTTTTCCCTAGGTGTTATGGATACTCTGATTTCTCAGACAAGAAAAAGAAAAATCCATCTGCGTACCTTCTACTTCTCAAATTTCTACATAAATGAGCACCTATAAAATTTGTAAACTATTTATCACAACTACTAACAATTTCTTGCATTTTAGTGCTAGCTACCGATAGGGGGACCAAGGATTTTCTTGAAAAACTCCCCCTAGGCCAATGGCCTGAGATCAATTTCTGGAGGAATTACTGGACTTGCTTCTAGTGTGGGCTTATTTCCTTTATCAGATTCACCCTTCCTTACCCATGTTTTCTTCATCTGATCTCTTATCTCTTCCACAGTCATTTTCCCTTTTCCTTTATCATCTGTCTGTGAAATTATGCCTTTGTATACCAGACCTCTTCTATCCATGTTTTTGTTCCTATAGAATCTTGCAATGGGGCCAAATCTATTGTAATTGTAACACACAAAATTTCTTTGTCTAGACCATTCATTCCATTTATTTCCTCTTAATCTGCATTTATTAGCAATATGCCCAAATATTCCACAGGTGTAGCATTTAACATTGCTTACACTAACATACATACTTCTGCATTCAATTGACTTATGACCAAACTTGTTGCAACTAAAACATTGATTGGGAAATGATGGACTGCTTGAATTTATTTTACTTCTACAATGAGAAGCCATATGATCAACATCTTCCAGGATTTTATTTTCTTTCTGCTTCAACTGATCACATAGCTCCTTCCTCTTTTCTCTTGACTCATTGATTTTAGCCTTCAATGATTGAATGAATTTTTCAGCATCCTCAAGATTTGCTTTTAATTGCATGACTTCTGCTTTAGACTGATCAAGATCATCAAGTTCCACCAAAAGTTGTTGTTGAAGACTACCAGAGTCCATTGCATTCCAAGATCCATCTCAAGCTTTAAAAATTATTCAGAGGAACCTAATATGATACCAATTGTTGGACTTAAGGAACACTGAGAGGGGGGGTGAATTAGTGTTCAATAATATTTAAATAACAAAAGTAAAGATGCAAGCACATGAAGGAAACAATCAAAACACCATAACACTAAGATTTTTACGTGGAAACCCTGTTAGGGGAAAATCCATAGTGGAGATTAATCCACAATTTATAATCTATTAAAAGTATGAAGAAAAGGGAATGCACATGCATTCAAGCACACTACCTAGAGCTCACTGCTCAAAATTAGGAAGGCTCACTACCTTACAAAATGTTTGAGTTACAACAAAAGGTTGAACTGAGAAAGTAACATTTGCAAATTCCTGGTATCAATTTTGATGAAGCTCATAGATCAGATTCTGGACCTTCTTTCTAATTCTGGACTTCTCTCTACTCTGCCTTAGTTCGCTTCACAAAAATCCTCTTCTGCACAAGCAAACTTCGCTCAACTGATTTTTTTATATTTACACACATTTTCTCTACTCTTCACACCTATTCAAACATCAAAATAAATTACCCAAACTCACATATATACCCGCTATCAAGGATTTCAATCACTTCAAGTTGACTTCGATGAAATATGAAAAATTCTCCAATGGTCGGCTCAAATCACAAATTATATTTAATGCACACATATCAAAGTTGGCTAATGTTATGCTGGAACCCAAAAAAAAATTTCCAACACAAGAAAAAATTAAATAATTACTTCTTATACATCCGCGACATACTACATTCACCAAGTTGACCACCATGAGCAAATAAATAGAAAAATCATCCTATCAGATCTCCTAACTCATACACCGATTAATGTGACAACACAAAACTTAACAATAAGATAAAATAGATGCACAAAATCCTTCCCCAAGATCCACAACCTAAAATGATAATCCAGTGAAGCATATAGATCAACATAATAACTGGATACCCTATTTTTCATTCTCACTTCCGGTAAAACATTGTTTTTCACTCTGCCTGCCGGTAGGAACAAATTTTGATCTACGGACTGGAATAATGACTTAGGTTGCCATCAATGACAACACTAGAAGCCATATGCCAACACACATCTTTAGATCTTTATAACTACAAGATATGGCATCCTGGTATGCATGAAGTACATCTATTATTCCCCTCCTTTCTTCAGGAGTACACACCTTCCTAATGAAAATGCTCTTAACATCATCCAGAGTTCCCATGTTATATGTGTCACGTTGGTTGCTAATAGAATCCTTTTTGTTCTACTGCTCTTGATCCTTTATTCTCTCTAGGTCAAAGATTCTTTCCAACTATACCATCCCTCTAGGAATTGTGTTGGTTTTTAGGTTGATAACTCCTTTCAAGTCCATTTCAGCCTCATGAGGCTCTACCTCATCAACTATCTGAGAAGTGAATACATCAAATCTTGTAATGAAATCCAAAATGTGTTTTTCATCCTCGAACACTTGAAAATTGGTTACATTATCAGGAACTGAGGGTACCAGAGTGAGCTCCACAGTGAACTTTTTTAGTCCTAAGAGTGACAAAGGCTGTAATGTGCTTGATGCTTGCGCTAGAGCATCTGCAGTTTGATTCTTACTTTAGGGTATCGGTTGAATGTTAAAAGCATCAAACCCCTCAATTAAATCCCACACTCTATGTCTATAATTGGTCATCCTTCTATCACGACATGAGTACTTCTTTTTGACTTGCCTAACTACCAGCTCAGAATCTCCAAAGACTTGTAAAATTTAACTTTCTTTCTCAATGCCATTGGTTTTGCTACTACTTTCAGAGGCTCTTCCGAGACAAAGGCCTTTTCCTTTGGGATCATCTTGAATACTTTGCACACTTATCCTAATAGCTGGAGGTGGATTGATGCAATTCTTTATTTTCTCCATTGTTGTTTTGCATAGGCAACATTCTAACTCCAAGTGAGAGGCATTGTGGACTCTGCACCAATTCGAAAGAATCAATTCTTCAAAGTTCATATCTCTACCTAGCTGGATTTGGTCTTCTATGTATTTTTGAATAAACTCTTGGAAGTTATCGAATAGGCTGAGCTGACTATCTTCTTGATCATCCCCTTCTTCTATTGATTCTACTAACACTCCAGTAGTGCTGGATTCTTGAGTAAGATCCTTGGATACATCTTGCAGCATAAAAATTTCATCCGTATTTGGTTCCTAGGGAGAGGCTGCCAGTACATAATTCCCTAGGCTAGCTTTGAATACCAATACTTCATTTGAGGTATTTTGGTATTCAATAATCACATACTTCATCCTTGGTTCCCTCTCAATTCTAATATGGTTTGGCACTCCTTTCTAGGGAATCCATGTTTGAGAATGGTCAATGGACACATACCCATTTAATGCCTTAGTGAAATCCTTGGCTAATATCACACCATACACATCAGGGATGTTTGTAACTTGAAAGTTGATGGTATGTTGGATCATAGGGTCTAATGCAACTTGCATGGGAATCATATTTAGTTCTCCTAATGCATTCACCTCTGTCTTATCCAAATGAGTTACCTTTCATTGAGAAGCTATAGGAGTAATACCTAAGGCTCGAAAAATAGTGAAGGGAATGACATTTGTGGGGGCTCCTTAATCTAAGAGGAAATTATGCAAGTTTTTTTCAAAGATGCAAATAGAAATCAGAAAAGGAGGGGTTTCAGTCTTTCCTTGAAATAGACTCACTTGAGTATCAACTTGTGCAACTTGATTCCTATCCTTTTCTTTCCCTTTATCCTTAGACTACCCTTGACCTTGGTCTTTTGATGTTTGTGAGCTATAAATTTTCCCAGCTAGTTCACTAGTTGTCCTATCTTGAGAGACTACATTAGCCTTGAAAGCTCCTAGGACTGCATTTCTAATAGCAAGAACCCTTAACAATTCAAAAGAAGAAAGACTTACCTTTGATTTCTTAAGTTCCTTAGCTACATACTCACCCAATTGTTTTGTACTTATATCAACATGGGTGTCCTTGGAATGGTCCACCAACTTTTCCTTTCCTGCATCAATGTTCTTCCCTTTTGAGAGATCAACTTGTCCTCCTTTTGAAATATATTGTGTTGGAACACGAGGATAAGATGGATTATTAATAGCATGTAGATCAAGCAGTGTAGAAAAGTCATTTGGAGGAATTGAAGTAGTGAGTGGGCCTCGAGCTTGCCTATTCCTCAAATCATATTTTCTCGTAGGTTGCTGGAACATCTAAACTTCTTCAACACTTGTTTCTTCCTCATCCAAAGGACCATTATCATTCTTAGTACCTTCATGGAACAACTATGAAATTTTATCTTCATTGCATACTTGTTATGTTTTGTCATCTTGTTCACTTGCCTCTTGTTCTAGTCCATTTTCTTCACTTTGTAGGAAAGGAGCATGGTTCAAAACCAATACTGAAGAATCATAAGGACCAAATGGTACCAATTCCTGATTATTGGAGTTATTTTCTACTTTTTGAACTTCATACTAGAAGATAGATGCAATAGTTTGAAATTTAGGACAATCTAACTCAGAGTGCTAATTTGTCTTATGGAGTTTGCACCATCTAGATAAGGCTTCCTCAACTAAGTACACTCCACTTGAAGGTTTATCTTGATTGGCAGGTTGATCCAATGGAGTAGGGACACCACCATTATTTTTCGTAGTATTCCATGTTTTGTTTTGTCTAGGAGGCTACCTTCTATCAAATCCTTGTCCAGATGACTATCCTCTATCAAGGTTCTATCCATACCCTTGTGTAGAATCCCTATTTTCCTTATTATAATTGGACTGTATATTTCTCTGAGGAACTTGAAGTTGATTATTCTGATTCCTCAAATAAGTGACTTCAATGGTCAGCTTCTTGACTTGTTCTGTCAACTCATCTAGCCTCTCTTTTCCAGAATTACTATAGGATGTAGAACCTACATTATTTTTAGAATATCTTGGTGGTGCCTCTAAGCTCAAGGATTGGTTCAACACTTCATAATTTTGCAAGTAGGTTGGAAAACTTTCCTGTTGTTGTGGATTGATGGGTTGATTGATGTTCTGAGGATAACTAGGCATTGGTAGGGTCTAATTCAATGGAGGAACTAGATGTGGGAACAAGGGAAATTGTGGCACAAGATTCATAATTGGTGTATGATTGGTCAAATCCTGATTAAGTGCTTGAATTTTCCCTAGGGGAGTAGCAAGCCCTAAAGATGGAAAGGGTCTAGACAAATGTTGCCTCAAATCTATACTAACCTTAACTACTTTCGTGTAAGCATCAAGCAAAGTGTTAGGAGATTTTGGTCTCCATTTAAGGAAGGTGGCTATAAGGCTATCAAGTGCTTCATAATAAACTTCCAGGGAAATAACATTGTCCACAACATAGGGTTCCTACAATCTAGTGTATTCACAGTGGAATCTATTGTTAAATGACCCTACAGGCTCATTGACATCCCTCTTAACCTTGGTAAACTGAAAATACAACTAATTATCATTAACGGGGATTTTAAACTTTTGCAAAAAGGATTTTTCAAGGTTAGTCCAATTGTGTATGTATCCAACAAGTAGATGATTGTACCAGTAAAAGGAATCTTCTTATAGGGAATATGGGAAAATCCTACATGCAACATCTTCATGATTAATTCCCCTATCCCTAAGGAAGGTTTGGAAAATCCTAATGTGCTCCTCAACTGTCCTATTAGGGTCATTGCCATGGAACTTGGAGCAGAAGTGCTCATGATTCTTTGGCATGACATTGTAGTTGTTAAAGGACAAGGGTGATGTGTTATTTTCCAAGAAAGCCATTGGTGGTGGTGGAGGTGGTAGTGCTTGACTAATAGCTAGCTAGGGCCACTGAATGGGATTGATTTTAGAATCAAAGGAAGATGGGCTGGATGAAGGTGAAGATGGCAAAGAGGATGGAAAAGGTGGTTGAGCTGATGATGATTCTCCCCTTCTTTTAGTCCTTCTTGACCTGGTGGGGGCTTGTAACTCCTAGAAATCTTCCTCCCCTAGCATAGATCTGGTTCTTCTTCGAAACCTTTGAGAAATTGTAGATAGAAAATGCTCCATCTTGCTTATTCAGGCCCTCCTAGCGCCAATCTATTGATGGTGTTTTCAGTGCAACAACAACTCAGACAGAATAGAAGTATCCTATCTCTCTTGAAAGGTAAATCTCTATAAGAAAGCCTCAAGAGGTAACCCCAAGGTCTCTAATGTCAGGTCTTGATAATGCAAAAACAACTCAGTGATAATGTGAAAATGCTGGTAATCAAAAGGGACCTTACAAAACAAATGTTGGATGCTTCAAACTCATCAGATCTTGCAATATATCAGTGCTTCTGTAATTCTAAAACTAACCTAGATTTAAAAGAAATAGAAAAAGATAAAGGGTTCAAAGAGAAATTTCTAAGCTAAAACCTAAGACCAATTGTGTAAACAATCAAACATTAAAGGTGGACCAATCATTCCAAAACTAGTTCTTGCTAAACCCTTATTTAACCTGCAATCTCACAAAAATAGTGCAATCTTCTAAGGTAATCAATATTTTTAGATCATGGAGCATTCACAAAAATCAACCTCATTTTATAATTGAAATGAACAAATACCCACAAATGAACTTAGCACACAATATTTAGGCCCAGGCTAACTTTACATAGCAACTTACAATCAAAAAGCTACTAAAAGTATGGACCAAGGATTGCTCAAACACTTCAAATATTGGATCACTAACACAATTGCATCACATATAAATCTAAAATCTAACATGCAACCATAACTTCAAAGTAGTTTCTTAAAAATCTTGAAAACAAGAAACATGAAAAAGTTATTAACACAGGAAAGAACGCCAAAGAGCAATGTTTTTACTTGTATTGAATCACCTAGATTTGCAACACCTCATGTATTCACAATGTTTCAACACTTGCTCTAAAAAAAATACTAACTCTTCTTTCAGTTCTAACTTATCTCAACTATGTCTAACTCTTACAAATGAAGCTGAGGCCTCAATTTATAGAGAAATTACTTTAGGTCGGCCCATAATTAGGGTTACACAATTAGGCCGGCCTAGAGAGTTTTTCTTTTAATAAAATAAAACTAGATTTCATATTTAAAAATAAAGTAGAGGTCAGCCTAGATCCTTCTAGAAATATTCCCTTTCCTAGCACAAAATTCAAGGTCGTCCCCCTTTGGTTGGAAAGTCACATGACTGGCACTTTTTCCTAGGCGACTCCAAGCTGATTGTTTTCTTCTTCTTTATTGGCCTCCAATCTCTTGGATAATTCTTTGAATTTTTCTAATATCTCCTTCATATCAGCTGTCTCTAGAGTTGGAATAGATTTTATCCTTAATTTATGAGTTTTCAACTTATCAACATATTTGGGCATCATTTTATCCCTTTTAATTTGTAGCTGATGATACTTATCCAACTTAGAAATGTAGATGGATGCATCCTCTAAATGGTCCTTGGAAATGGGTAAGCTATCAAATGGAGCATAAATTTCATGCCACCATGCCTGTAATCTACTGATGTTCATATTTTTCTGTCGAAATTTCCTTCTCCCAGTCATGATTTCAAGAAAGGTGATACAACTATCATATATTTCTTTCATCTTTCCTTGCAACTTTGTTATCTTCTTCAGGGCCTTGGAGAGGAGTTCCTTCTTGTAATTCCACACTTCTATCCATTCCATTACTTTTACCAATATCATCAAAAGTGGAGATATTCATTTTAGCCAATTCTTCCTTGGGCACCTACAAAATTTTCTTCACCTCCTCAACAATTGATTCATCAACCTTATTGCAATCAATAGAAAATTGGGAGGTGCCTTCTAGAAATTCAACAGCTTTATCATGAATGTTGAATATTTTCTCAATTGATTCATCATCTCTCTTGCTGACATCATGAAACCATTCCTAGGTGCTATGAATTGAAGATTTCAACTTTTCAATCTCTGAAACAACCTCCTTTGGTAGTAATCCTTCTAGAATTGGGCCCTTATTGCTGGCTTTTCGTAGATGCTTCATTAAGTGTTGAACATACCTTTACACATCACCAAGTTGCTTTTGCAACTTCTCCTTTTCCTTAGTTTCCTTATCAAGTCTTCTTAAAATGGCTTGAGATGATTCTTGGAACTCTTCTTTCTCTTGCTCCTTAGTGGTTGGACCTAAATTAATGGTTTGCACCTTGTAGTCTATGGGTTTGACTTCATCCTTGTACTTGTTATCTGCAGGAACAACCACATGAACAACTCTATATTTAAATTCATCTCTTGAGAATTTTGAAATTGTCCTAGCTCTTTTCCTTTGTTACGCTGTCCCCATTGCTCTAACAATTTTTCCCAACTAGGAGTTTCCTCTTGAAGAATAATTGGCTTCTTATTAAGCCTCTTTTCTAGCCAATCTGGGATAGCAGAATGCTCTGTGGAAGGAACCTCCTATTCAATTTTATCCTGGGTTGGGCTATCAACAAATTCTTCCAAGTTCTTCTCTATTTCTTGCTATCCTCTTGTTCATTAACCATATCTTTCTCTAAAGACTCAGAAGGAATTTCTTGAGTTACCTTTGATTCAATATTCTTGCTTTAGGCTCCAGAGGTTGATTTCCCAATCTCCTCCATAAGCTTCTACCATTCTCCACTTCTAGGCGTAGATATTTCTTCATCTTCTGTCTCATGTGGCTCAGGATTATTTGATATGTTTCCTTCCTCATTGACGACTTCCTCTGAATTTTGTGTATTATGAAGAGGAGAAGGAGGAGGAGAATTATTTCCTGCAATTTCTCTTTTGGAATTATCATTTGTAGGTGCCTTTTCAATCTCCACCTCCTTTTCTGCAATCTTTACTTCTGCTATAGGGGATGTCTTGTGTTTAGGAAAATTTCTCCTAACATATACTTGTGGTTTCTCCCTTGAGCTCTTTATGTCTACAACCTTAGCTAGAGAGGGAGCATCAGTAGTAGTATTGTTCTTTCTAGCCCTATTGACCTTTTGCTCATCTATAACTAATTTTCTCTTCTTGGTTGGCTGTGAAGCTTCTCCTTCTTCAGTTGTAGTACCAGCCTTAGGAGCTTTCTTTGTTTTGGGAGATTTCTTCTCAGTAAGCTTGGTTTGGGTTTGACTCTTTTTTCTCTTCAGAGTGAGAGGTCTTTCTTCCTCCTGACCATCTCCATCATGGGTCTCAGTGGTGTCACCCTTTTCAACTTCTGCTTCTTCATATTTGGACTCTAGATCTCCCATCAAATCATAGGTAAACTTGGTGCCATTAGCCTCCAGTTCCAACACTTTATGCTTCACCCAAAGCTTGGAATATTTCTTTACTATCGCCATCACTTGGTCCAGATTTGTCACTTCTTCTTTGGACCCATTTATTGGAGGTAGAGGCTTGTTCTTATAAGGCTCAAAATCATGATAGTGAATTAGGTCTGCATCATCATCTTGGACTTGATCTGGCACCTCTATAACCTTGTAAAGCCTTATCAAGTTGAGGGGCAGCCTAGAGAATCTCCTCCTGATGACTTCAAATTCATCTCGGCAATTGGCTCAATGTGATCCTTGTGCCTAAATTCTCTGTTTGCTTGTTTCTGAGCCTTGCCATAGGGATCAAAGTTATTCCTATTGGTGTGAGAATATAATTCAAACTATGCTATATCCTTCTCAGAATATTGGGCACTTTGAATGGAGGGGCATGCTTCTAGAGTTCCAATTCTCAATGGGAATTCTACTCCCAACCCCTTCTTAAGCATATCCTTTTGTAAAATTGTCTCAAAGGCTACCATTTGCTTTGTCACCTCCAATAGTATAAGTTTATTAGTTGGGAATTTGGGAAATATGAGAGGGACAACAAGAGACCCTTGTATTCGGATGTATGTGAATCTTTGAAATTGAATGAGCCACTGCCCATATTGATTGATCAAGTCCATTGCATCAGATGAAACTCTAACATGGAGAGAATCTTGTAGCAACCTAGGAATGTACATGAAGAATGCATCATTTGCTCTCCTATAGTTGGTTGTTTTATATTGCAATTGTGGGTATATGTCCCATATCCTATCCTTTCCCATGGTTCCTTTTCAACTAAGACCCTTGTACCTAGTTTTACTTGCCAACATATATACAAGGTATGAGGTCATGGTGAACCTGTTGGTCTCCTGCACACTCCTCAATTGTGCATCCAAGTTATTGCTTATGATTTTGGCCTAGTGATAATGTTTTCCACCCATGATTTGTGTGATAGGATAGAACATCCAAGTATGGAAAACATGAGCCTCCTCTACCCCCATTATTCTTCCTAGGAGAGTTATGACATCATGGTATTCCAACTTGAAATTGCTTGGAATAATGAGGTTTGTGCTTCAGTATCTAGGAACTATTCATCATATCCAAGGCTCTGTTGGGATCCTCACCATAGAACTTTATAGCTTCTCCAATGTTTATCTCCTTGATTAGCTTATGATGTGAGGCAATGTTAAATACTCTTGTAATGGACTCTTATGTGAGATTGGCTAGGACTCTACGTTATGGCCCAACTATGATTCTCTTGTCCGGGTCATAATTCCTTACACATTCTAGAACCAACTCAGGGAACAATTATGTGGGTGGGAACCCTACTGCTTGAGCTAGACTAGTGTGGGTGAGAATTTGGGTTAGTTGAGTGGGTGCATTTCCAAACATGCTTTGTTGGAAGTCATCATAGTCAACATGCCCCATGTTTGTGTCTGCAAGCTTGGCCCAATTAGAAGAAATTTTGGATTACAACTATATACCCTTGAAGTCACACTTCATTCTTTTAGCTCTCTTTCTCACTTCCTCTTGCACTGCAATAATTTTAGATTTGGGGGTTTTATTAGGCCTCATCTCTTCCTACATCTTGAAATGGGGCACAAAGAGAAGGAACCCGATGAGTGCATGAAGAATCCCACAATGACTAGTTGGGAACACAATCCTTTCTTCTTGATCTTGGCGAATTGTACAACGGAGAAAGCTCTCAAGTTTCAAATAATCACAATGCAAAATAACCACAAAAAGCATCATGAGTTACAAATATACCCTTCCATCTTGCATTTAAAATCCACTAGCCATGCACAATAAATGATTATAAGGGATGTTTAACAAGACTCAGGGATACGAGAACACTTCAGACTCAGAAAATATAAGGTAGCTTAGAATTTCTAGCCGAATTAAGGTTCAGGTAATCCGAGCTACCTCGGATTTATCGAGCCTATCCCATACTTAGCCAATTTTACCCCTAAGTTAAAATTTTTGATTGAGGTTGACTTTCCAAGAGTTTAGCATGCTATCATGATGTTGCAATAAGACACCCTGAGTGCAGATTAGACCATGAATTCCTAGGTGAAACAAAATCAAGACTGAGAGACCTATCCCTTAAGGGAAAAGGTTAGGACCCTAGAGAAAATAGGAAAAAAAAACCAACCAAAAGAGGGTCCCTGCTCAGTGGGGTGTGTGTGCAAAAATTAAACAACAGTCACCTTCTTCTTTCTTCCAACAATCTCCCCCTTTTTCATTGATGGAAACATGTGCCAAAAATGAGACTTGCTTCAAAATAAAATATTGTGTTCAACTCCTCCTAACATATGTACAAAATACAAACACAAAAAAACATTCTTTATACATACTCTTCTCCTCTTCTCCCCCTTTGACATCAAGGACAAAGGACCTGGAAAAGATTAAAAAAACTTCATATTAGGAATTGGGCGCACTTTGTAACTCCTTGAGAATCACTTCCCAAGTTGGATTTCCATCATCCCAGACTCCTTTTTCCTTGGAAAGAGTTTTATGTTGAGATTCTAATTCCCCTAGATATTCTTCTCCTTCTCCTAGAGTGGATGGAACTATGTTCATCTTCTCAAGTTTTTCTACTTCCATCAACGTGTTTGATATAGAGATATCTCTGGACATAACCAAGTCTCCAAGTTGGGCGTAACGTCTCATAGCATCTTCCTTCTACCTCTGTAGGATGAAATTTTTTCTCTAAAGATATGTAATGGAAACCCACTTAACATAGTTTCTATCATCTGCAATCTTATAATCTCTGGAGGCATTTGCAACTTGAGACTCAATCGAGTCCATTAAATCCTTGATACCTCGAGTGGCTTCCAGCCACTTCATTTAGTAAACAAATAGAATTTGGGCTTCATCAGATTCTCTTACCTCTTTCAAAGTTCCCAAAGCCTTATCATGTGCAATTGTACACTTGTCTTGTAGAAACAATAGTCTTTTCTCTAGCAAATTCAACTCCACTTCTTTTGTCGTCTTAAACTTGAGGTTAGATGTGTACTCTTTGACTGAATCAACTATGAGATTTAAATTTTCAATATGAGCTAAAGAGTTATCTATTGTAACAACGAGGGTTGTCTCCTATAAAGCTTTGATAGCTTGATTTATCAATTTATTTCCCTTTTGATATGACTCCACAACTTCTTTTGTGATGGAGCTAAGAAAGGTATCACTTAGTTTTATTCTGTCATTGGTTGTAATCTTTGTCAAGTCCACATAACCTGGGTGTGATGGTAGCTTAACTAGATGAGGTGGAAGCATAGTTTTCCTTGAGAGAAGACCTTAAGGGTACTTCTCAATGATTCTCCAAATGGATTTGATAGTTCAAAGCCTTTAGAAATTTCTCCTTTTCTCTTCTCAGTTGGAATGGATTTCTTGTCTTCCTCTTTCTTCTTTTCTTCTTCTTATTTTTCCGTTTATTTTTCTTCTTCTTCTCCAGATGACTTTCCAGAGGACTTGTCCCTATTTTCTTTCTACCTTCTATCCTCGTCATCCTTGTCAATATTCTTCTTTTTGTCCTTACTCCACTTTAATCTTTGTTTTTCTCTTCCCTATTTCTGGTAGATTCTTGATGTTCTTCTCTCTTATCACCAGAATGATCTTTATGTTGGATAGGACAACTAAGAGCGGGGGTGAATCAGTTGTCACAAATTATAACCTTAAATTCAATTATCAAAACTAACACATAAACTGATTAAGTGATTAACCATCAAATGAAAATGCACAAACACAATAACACCAAATTTACATGTAAAAACCAATGAGGGAAAAACCATGGTGAGGATTAACTCACACTATAGAGAATATCAAAATTGATTACACAAAGGATCATTGCCTAAGATAAGGCTCACTATCTAAAATAAGGACTCACTACCACAAAGATACATAGAAGACAAAGAAGACCTGTTACAGAGATACAACAATCCTAATGCAACAAAGATTCCACCACAATTATTGATCAAATTGCATGAATGATAATGTTCGCCTTTTGCTCACTGCATCCAAAAACTCAATGTTAAGCTTCACACTAAACAACCACACACCTAACTCACACACTTTAAGAATAGCATCAAAGTCGTGTCTTCTCTTTCACTTATCTTCCTTATTTTCTTATGTACAATTTTCATTGCCAGCACATTCTATATTTATACTATCTCCAACCTTGAATAGATACAAAGTTGGCCATCCAACTTCAAATTCAAATTAGGTTGGCACTGAACATCCTAGAGTGGAATTAGAATGAGAGTAACCCAGACACACACTTCACTGGGACCCATATTAGATCCAACACGCTTCATCAACTTTGAAAATAGTGCTTGACACACAGTCAACCAAACCAGTGTAAAACACATAGATCAATTAAGCTTGATGCTTCCAAATGTTGAAACCATCTTCAATAGAAGAAGGGAAACACAATTCTAGAACCAAAAGCCATAAGACTTCAACAAAGAGACATCTAGACCAACAACAATTCTCTCAGACCTCAGTTAGAACATAGAGAAACATAGTTCACAAGCACCAAAACAACATCCTCAATAACTAAATACTTGCAACGTTCTTTTAATACAATTTTCTCAATATCTTCAACATATACAATCAATAGCAACTAGTAGATAACCAGCTGACCAGTTGACATCAATGACAACATTTCATTCCTCTTTCTATTCTTACAACAATCTCCCCCTTTGTCATTTATGGCAACACATAATGTGAAAAACAATCAAAGACACCATACTAGTTCTGAAAATACTTTTCAATATTATTCTCATTACCCACTTTCTCTTATTAACTTCCTTTTCCTTTTCACATGCCTTCTCTTTCTTTTTCTTTCTTTTTCACATGCTTTCTCTCTCTTTTTCTTTCTTTTTCACATGCTTCCTCTCCCCCCCTTTGAAATCAATGGGAAAGACAAAATATATGTCCATTGAAACTTCCTTTGACATGAAAACTCATAATGACAACACTTAAAAAATCTTCCTGCTCCCCCTAAGGGGTAGCCACCAAAAACATCAGTCCAAAAAGATAGAATCATGAATTCATTGGACTGATACATCTCCAAATGCATCTTAGTTTGTAAAAGGAGGGGCAATAACCCCTAGCTTATCTTGAAGATACTTAAAAGTATCTTTAGGAAGAGCCTTTGTAGTATATCCACAATTTGATCCTTTATCAAAACATACTCAAGATTGACTTCATTCTCCATGACCTCTCTTAAGAAATGATACGTGATAGATATATTCTTTGTTCTCGAGTGCATCATAGGATTCTTTGAAATTTTAATTGCACTTGTGTTATCACAGGATATAGAAATAGGATCATCATGTAGTACTATGATATCTTTCAATGTCTGTTTCATACATAAAACTTATGTACAACAGGATGCAACAACAATATACTCAACTTCAATAGTAGACAAGGAGATTGAATCTTGCTTCTTACTCAACCATGCCACGAATCTACATCCAAGAAAGAATGCACCACCACTTGTACTCTTTCTTTCATCTATACTTCTAGCCCAATCTGCATCTATATAAGCACTGAGTGTAAAATCAATATCTTTAGGATACCATAATCCATAATCCAGAGTTCCTTTCAAATATTTGAATATTCTTTTAACTTTAGTAACATGCATTTCCTTTGGATTTTCTTGAAATCTAGCTACGAGACAAACCACATGCATAATATCTGATCTAGTAGTATTCAAATATAGTAGTCCATCAATCATAGATCTATACTTTCTCTAATTAGTCATAGGTGAATCATCATCTTTACCCAACTTACAACCAATCACCATAGGATTACTTACCAGTTTGGAACCATCCATCCCAAATTTTCTCAACATCTCTCTCACATACTTAGATTGTGAAATGAAAATTCCTTTCTCTGTTTGATTAATTTGTAGCCCAAGAAAGAAATTCATCTCGCCAAACATAGACATTTCAAATTATTTCTGCAAACATCTTACAGATCTGTTCATTTCCTCCAAAGATAATGTCATCAACATATACAACTACAATCAAGATTTTGTCATTTTCAGTCTTGAAACATAAATTATTTTTTGTCGTACCTTTGTTAAATCCTTGCTAATTCAAATACTTCTCTAGCCTTTCATACCAAGCTCAAGGAGCTTGCTTTAGTCCATACAAATCTTTCTTCAATCTGCACAGCATATCTGATTGATTTGTTAACTGAAATCCTTCTGGTTGTTCCATGTAGACCTCTTCATCTAGTTTTCCATTCAAAAATTTTGACTTGACATCCATCTGATAGACTTTGAAATATTTATAAGAATTTAAAGCCAAGAATATCCTTATAGCTTCCATTCTTACTAACGGGGAAAAAGTTTCCTAAAAATCTATACCTTCCACTTGTGAGTAGCCTTTACACACAAGCCTTGCTTTGCTTCTGACAACTTTCTTGTTCTCATTTAGCTTGTTTCTAAATACCAATTTTGATCCAATGATATTTTTTTTTCCAGTCTTAGGACCAATTCCGAGGTTTGATTTTTTTCAATCTATAAAAGTTCTTTCATTGCTTCCTTCCAATGTTCATCCTTACAGGCTTCACTTACTGACTTCGGCTCAATTTTAGAAAATAAGCACAAGTTTACTTCAGCAACAACTTTGCTTCTAGTTAACACACCTTTTATCTTGTCTCCAATAATCTAACTTTCTGAATGATTCCTCAGTGTTGGCAACACAAGGGCAGACAACTGAGAGGGGGTGGGTGAATCAATTTTCATAGAAAATATATATATTAAACTTATTCTTAGATTTGATAAATAAACATGAAATCATAAACCATCACCACATCAAAAACACACATAACACCAAGATTTTTATGTGGAAACCTTGTTAGGGGAAAAACCACAGTAGAGGTTAGTCCACAAGATTATCCCCTATTAAAATTATTAAAAATGGGGAATGTTGATGCATTCAGGCACACTGCCTAGAGCTCATTGCTCAAATACAAAAGAATTATTGCCCAAAGGAAGACTCACTATCTTACAGTAACATTCAGATTACATCCGAGAGATTTTGAACTGAGAAAATAGCATCTTCTAATGCCTAATTATAGTTTTGGTTAAGCACATAAACGCTTTCATCTGCTCACTCTTCTTCACACTTTACTTCTGCCTTCGAAAGATTAGAACACTATTCATACACAACATACATCACACACCTTACCATCAAATGGTATAAAAAATCGATCATATATATCCGTAACTATGGATATCATCAAGTACATGTCAGACCAACAAAATATGAAACATGTACAAAATGTCAGCCCAATCCATAAACAATTATCAATGCAAACCAAACAATGTCACCCAAAACATAGTAAGGACCCAAAAAAAAATCCACAAATACAAAAAAACTTCAAAAATTATGCCTTGAAGATCCGCAACATGCTACAATCACCCTGCCAGCCATGATGATGAAAAACATGAACTCACAGAAGAAATCCACCAGTCATGAGCACAACGATCAATGTGAACCAACAACACAGATAGAGCATGATCTAGAAACATCCACGAGCATCATGAATCACCACAGAAGCATCCACAACAACTCAAATTACTAGAATCTCATTATCTTCTTTTAGGAACACCAACTAAAGCAATAGAACAACTCTCAGAACACAGATACTCATAACTCAATCAAATCTTCATGCGAACCTCTGAAACTTCATGTGGATAGAATAGATATACTTGTAAACAAATCCTTTAATCTGCAACCTCTTATCATCAATATACTGAGCTAGCCACCATATTGAACTTCACTGCATCACGACAACCTGCAACTTATTTTATTACAATTTTCTCAATATCCTCGACATATACAATCTTAAAGAAATTAATGCCAATAGTGTTGACATCAATGAAAACCACATATAAGCAATATCCAATAATCTCCCCCTTTGGCATTGATGGCAACACATGATGTGAAAAACACCATCAACGATACTTTCTCTTAGCACTTTCTCCCCCTTAGATTTTGAATCTTGTCTCCTTAACTCTCACAATTTTTCACATGACTCTTCTCCCCCTTTCAATTCAATGACAAATTTACACATTATCTTTCTCCACACAAGCTCTGAATCACATTTATGAACATCTGACTACTTCCTCTGACTAGTAGCCACGACAACATCAATCTGGATCACAAGATATGACTATGAAATGCACGGATTGATGCAAGTCAATGCATCTTATTCTGATTAGGAGGGGTAATCACCCCTAGCTTCCCTATGAGATACTCAAAAGTATCCTTAGGCAAGGGCTTGGTAAAGATATCTTCAATCTATTCCTTAGTGGGCACATACTCCAATATGACTTCCTTCTCACTCACCTCTCTCAAAAAGTGAAACTTGATAGATATATGATTGGTTTTTGAATGCAACACTAGATTCTTAGAAATGTTAATTGCACTTGAATTATCGTAGAATATAGAAATAGGTTCATCATACACAACTTTGATGTCTTTCAACATCTGCTTCATCCACAATACTTGAGTACAATTGTTAGCAACAACAATGTATTCTACCTCTGCAATAGATAAAGAAATGGCATTCTGCTTCTTACTAAACCATGAAATCAACTTCTTTCCCTATCAAAATGCACCACCACTAGTACTCTTTCTATCATTCACATCTCATGCCTAATCAACATCAGTAAAAGAACTCAAAGTAAGGTCATCTTCTTTAGGATACAATAGGCCAAAATCAACTGTCCCCTTCAAGTACCTAAAAATCCTCTTCACATTTGGCACATGAGATTCCTTAGGATCAGCTTGAAATCTTGCAACATTGCATATGACATTCATGATATCAGGTCTAGTTTGAGTCAAATAGAGCAATCCACCAATCATGGATCTGTATCTATTTTCATTTGTTTTAGGAGAATCATCATCTTGTGTCAACTTACATCCAGTCACCATAGGTGTACCAACTTGCTTTGAATCTTCCATACCAAACTTCTTTAGCAATTCTTTCAAATAGGATTGAGATATAAAGATCCCTCTATCCAGATGAGTAATTTGTAATCCCAAAAAAAAAAATCATTTCTCGAATCGTAGACATCTCAAACTCACTCTGCATCTCATGAGAAAAATTCATGGACAAACTATCATCTCCTCCAAAAATGATATCATAAAAAAAGACTTCAACAATCAAATCTTTATCATGATCAATCTTGAAATACAAATTACTATCAACAATACCTTTATTAAATCCAAGCTTCAACAAATACTTATCCAGTCTAGCATACCATGCTCATGGGGTTGTTTAAGTCCATGCAATGCTTTCTTCAATTGGAAAACCATATCTCCCTTATCGGTCAATTGAAATCCATCAAGTTGCTCAATATACAGTTCTTCTTCCAATTCACCATTTAGAAATGCTAACTTGACATCCATCTAATAAACCTTGAAGTTTTTGTAAGTAAGATAAGCAAGAAATAGTCTCACAGCTTCAATCCTAGCAAGAGGAGAAATTTTTTCTTCAAAGTCAATTCCTTCCATCTGAGAATAGCCTTTACACACAAGTCTTGCTTCATTTCTAACAACTTCACCTTGTTCATTCAGTTTGTTCTGAAAGACCCATTTAGTTCCAATTATTGTCCTTATGTCTAGGAAAAGAATCCATGTATCATTCTTCTCAATTTGCAATAGTTCTTCTTTCATTGCTTCCACCCAATGTTCATATTTGCATGCTTCATTGACACTATTAGGCTTAATCTTTGAGATCAAACATTATTCTTCTAGAATTCTTCTCCTAGTTTGAACACCTTTGTTCTTATCACCAATAATGTGATCTTCTGAATGATTTAGCCTTGCATACTTTGCATTCTTAGGGTATTCTTGAACTTCAGGCTCTTGTGATCTCACTTTTGCACTTTCACTAGTTTATTCCTCTTGATTTTTGAGATTCACCCAAATGATCTGAACTTGATTTAGATTCTAGATTTTCTTTCCATTATTTGAACTATCATTCTAATCATCTAAATCATATCTATAGGTTCTGGATGGTCTAACTATGTCTTCACCAACATTGACATTGCACTTTCAATTACTTTCCTCAATCTCTTATTGTAGCACCGATAGGCTTTGCTTTTAGTATCTAACATTTACTCCCAAAGATTTTGAAGTATCTAACAGTAGGCTTATGACCAAACCATAGCTCATAAGGAGTCTTACCGGTATCACCTTTGACATGTACCTAGTTGAGACTGTAAACGACAGTACTCATAACTTCTCTCCAGTAGATATGCAGAACATTTACTTCTAGCATCATGGTCCTAGTAACTTCTTGAATCATCCTATTCTTCCTTTCCACAACTTCATTTTGCTGAGGGGTCCACGAGACAAATAATTGTCTCTTTATCCCATGCTCTTCACAAAAAGAATTAAACTCACCTTAAGTGAATTCACTACCTCTATTTGATCTCAAACTTTTAATCTTCAGACCCATCTTTGTCTCAACCATAGCCTTAAAAATCTTGAATTTCTCTAGAGCTTCAGATTTTTCCCTTAAGAAAGTAACCCACATCAATCTAGAATAATCATCAATAACTAACATGAAATACTTGTCTCCTTGTAAACTTCTGACTCTAGAAGGACCACACAAGTCAGTATGCAAAAGCTCCAACACTTCATTTGAACAATGCTATTTTCTCTAGAATGAAACTCTAGTTTGCTTCCCTAACTGACCTTCCTTGCATATAACATTAGTAGGTTTTATCAACTTAGGAAGATCTCTCACTGCCTGAGTAGAACTTATCTTGACAATATTGTCAAAGTTTGCATGACACAATCTTCTATGCCACAACCAACTTTCATCAACTTGAGCAATCAAACAACTTTTACCAGTAGCATTTACGTGAAAGATATTACCTTTTTTTTTTGTACCAAATGCAATCACATTTTTGAAACTCCCCAATATTCTACACTTTCCATTCTTGAATTGAAGATTGTATCCCTTTTCAACCATCTATCCAACACTTAAGAGATTATGCTTCAAACCTTCCACATATAGAACATCATCAGTATTATGCTTACCATCAAGAGAAATGGATCCTCTACCATGGATTACACCAGCTTTGTCATCACCAAATCTTACAACACCACCATCATACTTTCCCAAGCTCAAAAATTTACTTTTATCACCTATCATGTGATGGTAGCATACATTTTCAATCACCCATTCATCTTTTTCTTCAACTCTAGCAGTTAGAGCTTTCTCCATGTTTATGCAACTAGTATATTTAGTAGGTACTAGATCATTTTTCTTGATAGCAATAAATACCTATTTATCCTCACTTAAATTCCCTTTATCAGATTCATCATTTGTCACACCTTCATCAGCAACATAATAGCACTTTCTTTGGAATCTAGCCTTGTTAGGTATTGGCTTAGGAACTCTTTCCAGACACCTTCAGGAAAAGTGACCTATCTTATTACAAGAAAAACATTTAAGAGGAAATTTCCCTTTATGCTTACCTTCTCCTATGGCTTCCCTCTTGACAATAAGTGCTTCAAGCTCATCTAGTTTTCCCTCTTCTTGAATCTCTATCATTTCCTGCTCTACTTGGACATTTTTCTAGAAGAAATTTCTCACATATCATATCTCTACTTATCTTTTCTGGAGATAGTAGCTTTGAATGCATATTTTTTCTTAGGAAGAGATTCACCAAACTCACTTAACTCAAAAGCAGTAAGCTTACCAATGAACATGTCTCTAGTTACATTTGTCAAAGTTCGGATCTCCTCAATAGCAGTAGCTTTGTGTTTGTATGCAATAGGCAAGGATCTGAGAACTTTAGCAACAATATCTGATCCTTCCAATGTTCCACCAGCACATCTGATACTACACACAAGTTCATTCACCCTCTGCATAAAAGAAGTGATGTTCTCATCTTCACCCATTCTCAACATTTCATATTTCCCTTTCAGGCTTTGTAGCTTAGCAATCTTCACATGGGTATCACCTTCATACAAAGTTTCCAAATTTTTCTAGATCTCATAAGAAGTATTTAGATCCATTACATTTGTCATCTCAAAATCAGTCAAAGCACTCAACAATGCTTCCTTAGCCCTGATATTGTACTCGGCTTCCTTCATCTCACCTGCAGTAGAAGGACCATTTTGTAGGATGATATACCATTTCTTTGTAATTGTCCAGTAAGGCTCACCAATGCATCTTAGATGACACTCCATTCGATTCTTCCATAGAGAATAATTAGTTCCATCAAATCTCAGAGTACCCTTCTTATATGTCACCATCTTAGATCACCTCAAGCAGTCAAGCTTCTCTGGAGGAACCTGCTCTGATACCAATTGTTGGCAACACAAGGGAAAACAACTGAGAGGGGGGGTGAATCAGTTGTCACATAAATTATATATATTAAACTTATTCTCAAATTTGATAAATAAACATGAAAGCATAAACCATCACCACATGAAAAACACACATAACACCAAGATTTTTACGTGGAAACCCTATTAGGGAAAAAACCATGGTGGAGGTTAGTCCACAAGATTATACCCTATTAAAAGTATTACAAGTGGGGAATAGACATGAATTTAGGAACACTTCCTAGATCTTACTACTCAAATACAAAAGGCTTACTGCCCAAAGGAAGACTCACTATCTTACATTAACATTTGGATTACATCCAAAAGATTTTGAATTGAGAAAATAACATCTTCTAATGCCTGATTACAGTTTCGGTTAAGCACATAAACACTTTCATTTGCTCACTCTTCTTCACACTTTACTTCTTCCTTGAAAATATTAGAACATTATTCGCACATAGCATACATCACACATGATACCATCAAATGGTATAAACAATAAATCATATATATTTGCAACTAAGGATAACATCAACTACATGTCAACCCAACAAAATATGAAACGTGTACAAACTGTCGGCCCAATCCATAAACAATTATCAATGCAAACCAAACAATGTCACCCAAAACATAGTAAGAACCCAAAATAAAATCCACAAATACAAAAAAACCTCAAAAATTATGCCTTGAAGATCCGCAACACGCTACAATCACCCTATTCGCCATTATCATGAAAAACATGAACTCACAAAAGAAAATCACCAATCGTGAGCACAATGATCAATGCGGACCAACAACACAGATAGAGCATGATCTAGAAATATCCACAAGTATCATGAATCACCAAAGAAGCATCCACAACAACTCAAATTACTAGAATCACATTACCTTCTTTTAAGAACACCAACTAAAGCAACATAACAACTGTCAGAACACAGATACTCATAACTCAATCAAATCTTCATGGGAACCTCTAAAACTTCATGTGGATAGACTAGATATATTTTTCAACAAACCCTTTAATCTACAACCTCTTATCATCAATATACTGAGCTAGCCACCATACTGAACTTCACTGCATCATGACAACCTACAACTTATATTATTACAATTTTATCAATATCCTTGACATATACATCCTTAAAGACATTAATGCCAATAGTGTTGACATCAATGACAACCACATATCAGCAATATCCAAAATTCAACACATATTTACGTGTTCTAGGGGACATCACTCGAGTATCTTCTTCTCTTTCATTCTATTCATTCTGCTCTTTATGTTCATCTCTATCCTGTTCTTCCATAATTTCTTCTATTCTTGGATAGTCATGTTCATCAGACACATATCCATCAATATCAATAGAGTTCTTCACTGTTTCACCAACCATCACATTCGATCTTTCTAAACTCTTCCTCAATCTTTTGTTGAAACATCTGTATGTCTTGATTTTAGTAAAGTGTGCAAGAAATATTCCTTCATCACTTCTTGCATCAAACTTTCCCAATGTTTCCTCATCTCTTATGATATAGAATTTTCTTCCGAATACCTTGAAGTATTTAACTGTAGGAATTATTCCATGCCATAGCTCATAGGGATTCCTTGTATTGTTTTCTCTTCCATGAACTCAATTGAATACATATACAACCGTGTGAATAGATTCTTTCCAGTAAACTTTCAGTAATCTGGCTTCAGTGATCATTGACCTAGCAGCTTCTTGAACTGTCTTGTGTTTCCTTTCAACAACTCCATTTTGATGAGGGCTTCTCAGAGTAGATAAATATCTCTTTATTCCATGCACTTCAAAAAACATATTGAACTCATGGGAGGTGAATTCACCACCTTTTTCAGATCTCAAGAATTTTATCTTCAAATTCACTTCATTTTCAACCATATCCTTGAATGCCTTGAATCTATCTAATGCTTTTGATTTTTCTCTTAAAAATATAACCCATGTATATCTATAATAATCATCAATTAAAAGCATAAAGTACCTTTCACCAAGTAGACTTCACACTCTCATGCAACCACAAATATTTGTATGAACCAAATCCAGTAATCTAGTAGTAGATTATTCTCTTGATCTATAATGATTTTTTGTCTGCTTCTCGAACTGTCAATTTTTGCAGATAGCATGTATAGGATTTGAATTTCTCGGTAGATCTCTCATGGACTAAATAGTACTAATCCTTTCCAAGTTATCAAAATTAATGTGACACATTCTCCCATGCCATAACCAGATACCATTTATCTGAGTCATAAAACATCGTCCATCAACACCTTTAAGCTGATAAATATTCCCTTCAGATTTCTTTCCTATAACAATTAATATTTTGGATCCTTTATGGGTCTCACAGTTCTCATCCTTAAACACAAGATCATATCCCTTTATACACATTTGACCAATGCTCAACATATTATTCCTTAAACCCTTAACATAGTAGACATTGTTAGTATGATGCTTGCCATCAAAACTTATTGAACCTATGCCACATATATTAGCACAAGTATCATCTCCAAACAAAACTAGACCTCCATCATATTTTTCAAGTTTCACAAACTTAATATTGTCACCAGTCATGTGATGTGAGAAACCATTATCAACTACCTAAAAATCCTTTTCGTATTTAGCATGTAGGGTAGAGATAACTGTACCTTCATTTTTCTCCTTCTCCTTCTCCTTCTTCTTCTCTAGAGGACTTTCCTTTGACTATTTTTCTAAATTAGTAGAAGTAGGTTCATCTTTAATCTCCAAGAACAAGCATTCATTTCCATTTGGATCTTCATATTCTGAATCTTCATCTGAAATACTATCATTCTCATTAACATAGTAAGCTATGTTAATATTCTTTCCTTTCTTTTCTTTCTCATATCTTTGTTTATTCTTTTTAGCTCTTTTCAGACACTTTGCAACTAAGTGACTAATCTCTCAATAACTAAAACACTTAAAGAGCAATTTACCTTCATACTTACCAGAGCCTTTTCTCATTCTTCTTACAAATTTATCCTCGATTTCATCAAAGTTCTCTTCATCCGGATCTTCAATTTTTGTAGCTTTAAAAGTAGTCTCTATTTTTCCTCCACTTCTTAGATTCGGCTTTCTCATCTGATAAGATATCAAAAATCCTAGCAACAAATCCTTAGTACAAGTCTTATAATCTATAGTCTACTCAATAGCACCCACCTTTTCACTAGAAGCATTAGGAAGAGTTCTAAGAATCTTCTTTACAATTTTGGTTTCATCTATAGTAGCGCCAAGAGATCGCATTCCAACCACTACCTCATCCAATCTCTATACATAGGCTTTAACATTCTCATCTTCAAACATATGTATAAGATCAAACCGTGTTTTCAAATTCTGTAATTTTTCCTCTTTTACTCTTTCATCACCATCATGCACTCTTTCTAAAGCATCCCAAACTTTCTTAGCTATTTTCAAGTTCTGAACCTTAATCAACTCAAAATGTACCAAAATATTCTTCAAGATGAACTTTTCTTTGTTATTCGCTTCATGTGCTCTAAATTCTTTAGGTGTACTCAAACCATTAGCAGGAGTGTAGGGATTCTTATAAGCTTTCTCCACATCATATCCGTAATACTCTAAATATTCTTCCATCAACACTTTCCAGATACCATAATTAGTTCCATCAAACCTTGAATAATCAAAGACCATTTTTCTATCCATCCCAGACCTTCCTCAAGTAGTTAAGCTCTTCACCAAGGAACCAAGATCTGATACCAATTGTTGGATAAGACAA
Source organism: Sequoia sempervirens (assembly GCA_007258455.2). Classification (NCBI taxonomy): domain Eukaryota; kingdom Viridiplantae; phylum Streptophyta; class Pinopsida; order Cupressales; family Cupressaceae; genus Sequoia; species Sequoia sempervirens. The sequence goes on along the minus strand of VDFB02004145.1, from coordinate 7,099 downwards.
CTAAGAGGGGGGTTAAACCAATTGTCACAGATTATAACCTTAAATTCAATTACCGGAACTAACACATAAATTGATGAAGTGATTAACCATCAAATGAAAATACACAAACACAATAACACCAGATTTACATGGAAAACCCAATGAGGGAAAAACCACAGTGAGGATTAACTCACACTATAGATATTATCAAAACCAATTACAAAAAGGCTCACTGCCTAAAATAAGGACTCACTATCCATAGGGCTACAACCCAGAGGGCTTACTACCACAAATATACAAAGAAGACAAAGAAGACATTTTACAGAGAGACAACAATCTCAAAACAATGAAGATTCCACCACAATTACTCATTAACTTGCATGAATTATAGAGTTTTCCTTCTGCTCACTGCATCCAAAAACTCAGAATTAAGCTTCACACTGAATAACCACACACCTATCTTACACACTTTAAGAATAGCATCAAATTCACATTTTCTCTTTCACTTATCTTCCTTCTTTTCTTATGTACAGTTTTCATTGCTAGCACATTCTGTATTTATACATCTCCAACATTGAAAAGATAGAAATTCGACCATCCAACTTCAAATTCAAATTAGGTCGGTGCCAAAAATCCTAGGGAGGAATTAAAATGAGGGAAACCCAAACACACGGTTCACCGGGACCCATAATAGATCCAACAAAAGGTGAAAGGATTTAGAAAGCCATTCCAAGTCTCAACTATGAACAACAACAATAATAACCATTGCTACAATAGACAAACTCCCACAAAAAAGAGTTTTTCTTAACCAAGAGAAACCTACAGTGCTAGAAAACTAATGCAATCTTCTAAGGCTCTTTGTATATTTTCAGACTGTGTCATTCTTCTATTTAGCATGAAAAAATAGTTCAACTTAGGTGCAACAATTGAATAAGCTCATACTAGCTTTACAAAGTGATCTGTCATCAATAAACCGCAAAAATCATGAGCTAGAAGTGCATCAAATAATATTATAAAAAAATACCATTAAAGCCATTCACTAACAAGCTAAAATGAAATAAACATGGAGGCTGAATAATGCATGCATAATGAGTAAGCTCAAAGAAAAAACCTAACGTCAATGCTTCCTTGTATTTCTTCAAAATGCCTTTTACAACAACTCATCTCTCTTTGGAAATGAGGATCATGCCCCTACTTATAGTTTTCCAAAAGAAAAATGAATGGCGAAGATTGATTTGCAATGAATGGCCTAGATTCATTTTCCACTTAGGGTTTACATCAAGTCAAAGATGAGTACAATACTTATAATTTAAAATGGGCTATTTTTTCTATTTCTCTATTGTTTCTTCTAGTTTATTTTGTCCTATAGCTAGAAACTGTTAAAATCTTCCTTTGTTCATATACTTCCAACATTTCTTCATTCAATCAGGTGAACCATTTTGCAGATTTGCATCCATGAGAAGCAAAAATCTCCCCCTCAACTCTGGTGGATGGCTCTTAACCCTCATCATCATTCAAAAAAAATAAAATAGTTCCCTCTATTGTCCTACATGACAATACCTCTCTAATTTTTGCATTGCTTGGTACATATTTTTTTAGTGAGCTTTCTTTGGTGAATTATCAATTTAGAGTAAAAATCCTCCTCATGCATGCACAGAGAATCACATCTCCCTCTTGATGCATGGTTCCATATGTGGTCCCCTCCTTTTGAAAACTCCTTGCAATATCACACCCACATTGTGCCAGAATTAGATCCCTTAGTTTCCTTTTAAGTATTCTCCAATCCTAAAAGCACAAAACCTTGGGCATATTCCATCTCAACAAAATCTTCCCTCAGTATGCCTCCTAATTAATTAGGCATCCTACTTTAATTGTGAAAAAATCCCCCTTGCACCTGCCGCTTTATGAGCCCTCCACAATAACAAATTGATAAATTAAATTAGGCCCATAAAATATTATCCAAATCACAAAAACTTGAATAATATAACATTACTCCTCATCACCTCGACATAAAACCTTTGAAATTTTCCATATGGCACTTCAACCAAGGTGATATTATCATTTATAGAGCTTAAAAATTTCATGGGATTACTCCCGTTAAATCTAATGTAAAATATTATGGTGTCTTTATAAAACTCTTATGTGATCTTGTGCCTAGAGGGATGATTGCATTGTTTATGCATTATTAAAATACTCCCTTGTAAATTTAAGCTTTCCATGCAATTGGACAAACTCCTCCACATGATATTTCCCTAGAAGAACTTTATCTTTGGATTTAAATATACATATATCTCACCATCAAAGTATCCTCATCTTTCTAAATCTCCTATTTAAAATTATGAGAGCACAAGTGACGTTAGAGAAGCATTGGGAATTTGTCAAAAAGAGAAAAAGTGGGGGACATCCTGAAATGAAAATGTGAATCACACGTAGGCCGACATAACAACAAGCGGTATCCACACCTTGAACATATGTAAAACACCAATGCGGAAATAACCATGCGAGAGGCCAAGAAGAGAGTGTCATAATGAATGAATTTGCAAGCAACAAACCCTGGAACTTATATTTCCACATCCCTCATAAAGCATTGGATCCATCCTTCACAACAATGCAATTTGCCAACATAAGACGTGTGAGAGGAGTAAAAAAATAATTACGTAATGAGTTTGATTAGCTTCATCTTTCAAAACCGTTAAATTCCCTACCAAAACACTTCGGCGATGTGGGAATGCATTTAGACAGCACCGTGGGATCCCATGCCCATGAGTGACCCATTTTTGTCATCGAAGGGGATCTCAAACCACCGTCCACCTTGAGTTGGTGAGGCATTCCCTATGCAAACTATCATTATGAATCACTCCAGCTAGTAAGTTATACAAAATCTTTGCGAAAAGAGATGAATGCCACTCACAACCACCTGCTAGTTTGACACCATGAACAGGGAACCTCGAAACCTTCAAACAATTACACAATCTACATGTTATTCATAGGATACCTGCCTGATTCTTGTGATCGAAGACTCTTAGAAATACATCAAACATGTCTTCATCCTTCAAGGGCCACGACTTTACTTCATACTTGTAATCCCAATGTGTCATCATAGTTTTAGATGAATCATCTTCATCCGCCCCTGCTACAGAAAAAGAGTAGATGGTAGGGATAAAGAAGTACCTTGCAATGATAATCAATAAACTCACTTTTTATCTCAATTGACGTGCCACAATCTTAGAATATGTGTCAGTCGATCTTCAAGAATCATCGCGCTAATTGGTTGGTAAGATTAGTGAATGTCCATCAATTGCAACTAACTTCCATGCTTAAGCATCTTCATTTTATGTATTGGAATGTTTCCTCATTCTTTCGCCAAGGAAGGTTAATGATTCACAAGACAAACTCAAAAAAAACCATAGGAATTTTTACAATGGTCATGCATCCTCTGACTATTGAACATTCAAATTATACTACTAGTTCCCTTGGTGCAAGGACAATGTGCAAGTAGGCTATGTGTGGAAGCTGGTTGGGCTGATGCCATAGCAAACGACATTGTAGGAGCGAAGGCCAGCACACAATTTTTTGTCGATGCATGAGAGGGCGACCTATGCAATGAAATGACCCACAATACCTTCCATTATGCAATTAGTTACTGCTCCAGAGACAAATTTTCCCTCATCCTAGCATCCTGTTGATTCCAACTAAAAGCATTCAGGAGAGTTATGGTCATGAATTTAGCCTTATACACCTATCAATAATACCTTATCAATGAGACAATTCTCATGGTGCATTTTGATATCTCGTGTCTTTATCATCTCGATCATCCCACTCTACCTTATGAAGCCAGGGAAGATACAAAGAATATCTTGTAGAAACCATGCACATCTAAGTTGTTTGCAGGAAAAGTACATGGGAATGCCCCTTCCATGGACCATGTAAGTTAGTGCATAAAGAATAGCATTGTGTGAGAGGATTCTTGTATGACGACCTCCACACCACATACTTCTGCGAGTTGCAAAAGCAGGGCTCCAACAACTGCTAAAACCTTCAAACTACTTGTTGCGGCTCTACGAAAAAGTTAATTAATGCATCAATGGCTCCTATTTTCCTGCTCTAATGGTCCAAAGATGTCCAATGCTCAGGATGAAATCCAATTCTAAGGCCTTGCAAGTGCTTGCGTTCTTGAATAATCAAAATTTGCATTCGACATGATTTGGGAATCAGTTCATTTTGCACCACCCTTTTCGAGGAAACAATCTTATGATAGCTTTCAACAACATTGTTCAACGTCACTGTGATCTTAAACTGAGACTTTTTATGTTGTCTAAGGTAAAATTCCAAATGCTTGACATAGATATTCCAATTGCCCACTGAGCCAACCATTGTACCGATGTACCAATCTGAAAAACTCATCATAAGCTTGCTCAATGATTTTAAACTTCTGCCACTAAAACACTTGCAAACATCACGTTGGCCGGTCCATTTAAGACTCTAATTATTACAAACTTGAAGGATCATTACCAATAGTTGAAATGCGAGAGTGAACAGGCTCGATCCTATCTTACAGGAATGCGGTGTGGGAATGTTGTGTAAGTATGCCGTGAAGGAACACCATTCACATAGGGCAAGATAAAAAATGATTCCCATAATGAAAATTCCCACAAGCATAGAAAGAAAAGTCAGGAAAGTGAGAAGAAATGCCTACCAAAACTTATTTGATTCATGCAATCCTAACCCTTTGATTATTAAATACATGCATACAATCACAAAAAGCATCAAACATGTCAATTTCCAAAGGCATGGAAAACCAACTATGGAAACCGAAAGGTAAAATTCTGTACAGAGTAGTGAGGTGTGGAACCAAGGTGCGCGAAGTTCATTGCAAAAGGAATGTAGAAAAATTTCATAAGCAACAGTGAAGTCGACACAAAAACTTGCAAATGAAATTCTACAAGTAGAAACCCAGGACAACGAGAAGGAACATGGCTTCCACATGGCAGAAATCCACAGTGACTTTTCCACAAAATGTTTTAAGACTTCCTGAAACTTTGGCCAATGGCTTTGGCATGAGGGAGTTTTCAATTTTAAGGTATGTGATCATCTTAGCCTCAAAATAGGGGCCCAAAAACCAAGGCAAAAGTGAAGAAAGAAATGGGGGTCCCTGCCTTCAGTGGGGCATGTGTGCAAAACATGCACAACAAATGGTGACTCAGCTGGGGAAATGCTCCAAATCATTTTGATGAAAAATCAGAATCATGCACCTAGAATCTTTGGTTCTAACCTTCACGCTAGGACAAACAAACCGAACAGTCAACCGAAGGATCAAAACCATTAGTCAATCAATCTCTGTGTATGTTGAAAGTTCAAGTGTGTGCAAATGCATTAATTTCCCTCCTTAGTTACTACAAGAACCTAGGGTCTATCAAGTTAAGCTACATGATTGATTCTAACTCCAAAAGCATCTTGGACATTGCCTCACTGCCAATCAGGAATCCATAGCCCCAATGAGGTTGTCATTGTGATTCTCTCGAACATTACTCTACTGCCAGTTGGGTGTCCATAGCCTTGGTAGAATTATTCAGATCCTCCTTAAAGTTGAATTTCCTTTTGATTTTCATTTTTTTCTTTTCATTTTCTTTTGTTCATTTCAATCTACAAGTAGTGAAGCTCGTACTTAGGGCTGAGAATCATAGTGGCACTGAATCAGAATTTTAGATTTTTCACTTAACTCAACTTCACAGAGGAGCGTACAGTGACCTCAAGATTCTTAAAATGTGTATGAAAGGTCTAGATTTTAGGATATGTCAGAATTAGATAGGACCAATGGATTATCTACTTTGAGTCAAACATCTAGGTCATTTAACACTAATAGAAGACCTTCACCATCCACTCTAAAAATATGATTGAAGTTTCTCAAAGAAATACTTAAAACTACCCCAGGTAATGAAATAGTTGTCATGCCTGCAAACATGCTGAGCAGGAAACAGAGGGACCCCAAGAAAAGAAGCAAAGCAGAAGCAAACCAAAAATGGAATCAAACTAACTTAAGGCGACCAAACCTAAACTAGCCAAAGCAAGAAAGGAAAAGAAAACCAAAGGGAAACTATCCTAAAGAAATCTAATCTATAGTAAACCGACGAATCTAATGAAAGCGGGAAAGTGAGCTATGTACAAAGAAACCTACACCTATTCAAAATAGGATATATACAAAGAGATTCAAAATTCATGCTTAGAGAAATCAAATTGACACACACCCCCATAGAATTTTATAATACATGCATAATCAAAAGGGTGATTGTTATAGCTCTAAGTGATGCGAATTCATCTTTATATTCAAAAAGATAAAACTCGACATTACAACATTCAAATTCAATAACAAAATAAATAAAAAACCAAGAGTTGAGGTGATTCGTGAAGCTCGTGGTCAATCCATGGGTATGTGCAGGATTATGATGGGCCAAAAAATGGTGATATGATGGGTATGTGTAGGGTATGTGGCTAATGACTTTTTTCTTACCCAAAATTGATGAAACGAAAAGGGTTTTTAAAGGAGATTCTCAGCTTTCCACCAATATAAATTATCCTTTACTTTGAATTTAATAAATTATTATTATCCATTTTCTATTTCAATTATGACTAAAGTCCTAATTGATAGGCTGATTGAAAAATATCTATAGCTTTCAAATGGTATCACATTTTTTGAATCCAAAACATGGGTCACATTCTATGCTTCACATACTATAGGATTAAAAAATAAAAATTTGATTTCATGAATTTTTGACCAAGTTAAGGTGGTTAGACATACGAGGTTTTATATTTAAAAAAAAAATTAATAAAAAATTGATAATTAATTATTTACTTGGAAAAAATTACAAAAAAATATGCATCACATTGGGACATGAGTCCTCTACTTATATCTAAAATCTTATAAATTTTTTTTGTCATTTTATTGTGGTTAGGGTGGTCAGACAGACATCTACTTCTTATTTTTTCCCTAAAATTTAAATACTACTACATTAGAATTTCAAATTTTCACCAAATAGATATTTAAAAAAAAAATAAGCCCAGTAGTTTAGAAACTACATTCAATTTGCTAAAGATTCTCTTCTTACATATTTTTGAAATAATA
>VDFB02004144.1:0-14795 GCA_007258455.2 Sequoia sempervirens | reverse complement strand
CTTGAAAAGAATAAAAATAAAATTTATTTCTATGCACGTTATTTTCCTTTGATAAATAATAAAGAATTTATGTTTTAGTTGCAACTATGTAATTATCTACAGTGAATAGTGGGGAAATACCATATTTAAATTGCAAAAGAAATATTTGTTAGTGTTGTAGCGGCAAGAGATATTTTCTCCTAAATATATTTTGATTAAGGCAGGTTGGCCTTTTTTTTATAAATAAAACTTGTATTTTCTAGGTTGGCCCTAGAAAGGTGGGAGCCTAGTTGGGTATATAAAGAGGATAAAGTCCTCTCATTCAAGCATCAATTCATCACTCCAATTCGAATATCTTCAGCAGCAGTTCACATCTTCCATCAGTAGCAGGTCGAACTTTCAAGCAGCAAATTTCATTAGAAGTGTTATCATTAGTGCATTTAAGGTTTGCTTCAAGGAGAAGTGCTATTTCTCATTGTATGAGACTTGGCCTATTCTAGGGCCTGATTTTGTATGCAGTTTTTCTGCACTTTTCTTCTAATATATAAGAGAATATTGTTGTTGGGTTTTTCTCCCTTGAGTAGAAGGGTTTTCCCAGGGTAATCACTATGTTCATTGTCTATGTGTTGCATTTTTTGTTTGTTTACATTTCTAATTTAAAAAAAACTAACATGGTATTAGAGCGGGTCTAAGAAAAGATCTGATCAGATTTGTTTAAGCAGTCAATACAATTTCATTACAATTTCATTCTTAGTTCGAAGGGGTGCAAAATTCTGCCAAGATGGAGATTGAATTTCTAGTGAAAAAGAAGGTATCGAATTCTCCATTAGTGGAGCATCAATACAACTGGGAAAATCGCGATTTCTGGAGTAAGGCAAGCACTGCAAACAAGAGGTCGATTTTTGTCTCTTTGGCACATCAATTGATCAAGGCGTCTTGGGGATTATAGGTGTCACTGATGAACAGTAGTGCTGGGCTAATTTGCAATCCTTCCACCTTTAGGTCGCTGTCCTCCAAGCAAGAGAAATTCTATATTGAAGGAGACAGAATCTATATCAGACCATCACCACAGTTTGGGGCGGCATAGCCAGAAGTTTCAATTAGCTCTTAGACTCGGTCAAGATTTAAGGGGCCCCAAATGGCTTAGTAAGAACCATGGGCTCAATAGAGATTCTATAAGGAGTTGCACGACAACAAAGAAATTAATGTGAAATAATGAGCAAATTTAAAGGAAAGATAAGAGTAGACCTAAAAAGGGTTTAAGTGCAACACTTAAGGAGATTTTGATTTCAACAAGATAAGTTCTATTATTCCTTCACATTGTTCTATCTAATGATATTTGCCATATGATTACATGCTTCATTTGTATCAGGGGTAGTTTGATTTTATGAACTATTATTAATCTCCTTAAAATGTAGGATGGATCAAGGAGCAAAAGGATGATGGATTAATTATCAGAGATTGCATAAGGAATTCAAAGGAGGAAGAGCTTGAGGCATCTGGTGAGGAAGTCATGCTAGTTGGAGAAATGAACAAACATGAAGACTTAGCTTGCAGCCTTGAGACTGAATTGGTGGCACATAACTTCATTGGAGACATCTCTCGAGGGAACAAGGTTGGGCGAGCCTTGGATGGAGAGTTTGCATCAACAAAGAGGATTGAGGAAGATGAAGACACTAAACACAGAGAACCTATACAGATTGTCATTGTAATCAGCTACTTTGAAGAGGAGGAAATGACATTCAGAGGGAGTTAAATTCCAAGAATTCAAGACACGAGTTGAGATCATCCATCAATGGAGGGGAGTTCATTTCGGAGGATTTTTTGTAATCTTTGTGTTGAGGCAGGGATCAAGAGGGAGTTCTATGACTCACTAAGAAGAAGTGAAGATGTCAGCTAAGTGGGTTGCAGTGTTGCAAGGCCAAGTGCTAAGTCCTTGGAAGACCTCTTCAGCTGTAGAGAACAAAATTGCAAGCTTCGCAAACCTATTCAGAATAGGGTGATCTGGGATGAGGCTGAGAAGGACAGTCCTGAACTTTCACAAGTCAGTAGTTCTAGAAGTGTGCATTGGAAACCGTTTCTCTAAGGCAAGCATTGCAGGCAATCTTGGACGAGGAGGTCAGCAGGTTGATGCAAGTACTTGGAGCTTTAGAGGGAGTCACATCATCATGAAGATTTGTTGTAATGTATATTTCTCTAAGACAAAAATATGAGGTGAAAGCCCTTGTAGCGTATATTTCTCTGAGACGGAGAAATATGAGGTGCAAGCCCTTGTTCATCTCTGAGATTGAGATGAGACGTCATGTTGAGAGACTCCATGACGAGGATATCCTGTACATCTCTGAGACTGAGATGAGACGTCATGTTGAGAGACTCCATGACGAGGATATCTTGTACATCTATGAGACTGAGATGTGTTTCTTTCCACACATGGGAGTAGCCATTGTGGACGTCATGTTGAGAGACTCCATGACGACATCACGTTGAGAGACTCCGTGATGAACCCTTGTACATCTCTAAGACTGAGATGTGTTTCCTTCCACACATGGGAGTAGCCATTGTGGACGTCATGTTGAGAAACTCCATGATGACATCATGTTGAGAGACTCCGTGATGAACCCTTATACATCTCTGAGACTAAGATGTGTTTTCCACAAATGGATGTAGCCATTGTGGACATCATGTTGAGAGACTCCATGATGAACTCTTGTATATCTCTGAGACTGAGATGTGGTTTTCCACAAATGGGTGTAGCCATTGTGGGCGTCATATTGAGAGTCTCCATGACGAGGATATTTGAAAATACTTCCCTAGCTAAGAGGGAGTGTTAGTGTTGTAGCGGTGGGAGATATTTTCTCCTAAATATATTTTGATTAAGGCAGGTTGGCCTTTATTTTTTATAAATAAAACTTGTATTTTCTAGGTCGGCCCTAGAAAGGTGGGCGCCTAGTTGGGTATATAAAGAGGATAGAGTCCTCTCATTCAAGCATCAATTCATCACTCCAATTCGAATATCTTCAGCAGCAGTTCACATCTTCCATCAGTAGCAGGTCGAACTTTTAAGCCGCAGATTTCATTCAAGAAGAAGTGTTATCATTAGTGCATTTAAGGTTCACTTCAAGGAGAAGTGCTATTTCACATTGTATGAGATTCAACCTATTCTAGGGCCTGGTTTTGTATGCAGTTTTTCTGCACTTTTCTTCTAATATATAAGAGAATATTGTTGCTGGGTTTTTTCTCCCTCGAGTAGGAGGGTTTTCCCAGGGTAATCGGTGTGTTCATTGTCTATGTGTTGCTTTTTCTGATCTAAAAAAACTAACAATATTTACCCTTTATAAGCAATAAATAAATATCATTTATTTGCAATTTAAATATTTATTCTAAATAATAATAGAGAAATATCATTCAATTGAGAATAAAATAATTATTCTAAATAACCAAGCATTATCATTTATTTGTAAGAGTAAAATCTATAATTAATTCTTTTTATTTCTTAGTACTTTTATTTCACCATCAATTAATTTAATTAAACATTGTAAAAATACAAACAATAAAAATAGGGGTCGTGACACCAACCCTCCTAGAAACTGTAGAACTTTTGGAAATGACCAAAACTAAGCACAAAACATCCAACCTGATGTTGGGTAACAGAACTGTCCCTCCCTATAACTAGAGACACACCGAGAACAATTGCCAAGATGTTGAGGAAAAATCGGAAAACCCTCCAAACTTTTGCAGATGAGCACGACACCCCAGAACAGATTGCAAGAAGTCAGCTGTGCAGATGTTTGCCCCAACAACTCTAGGTGCGACCAAAACAAACTGCAACAAACCACGATTTTTGAGGAAAAAATCGCAAAACCCTGAAACTGAAGTTTAGAAAAGCATCGTTTTTTTGGAAAAAACGGTAAAAACCCACAAAGAAATCCCACGCAATTTAGCGAATTACAAAAGCCCAAAAACAGATTTTTGAGGATAAAATTGAAAAAACCAAACAGGTAGCTGGCACAAAATCCGAAACACGGATATACATAACATCGTTTTTAAGGAAAAACGGTAAAACCTTTCCAGAAACTAGAGAGCCCTCTCGAACTGCTAAAACCTGACTAGGGCATACAAGAGCAAACCCTTAATTTTTGAGGAAAAAATATAAACCCTCCCATGATTTTTTCAGGCAAAAAATCAGAAAACCAAATAGAATTTTTAAGGGTCAAAATTATGAAAACCCATCAGAATTTTTTTTTTTTAAGGAGAAAAAATTATTAAAAACCCACCAATTAGATTTTTTGAAGAGGACAAAAAATATTAAAACCCACTAAACAGATTTTTTTAAGGGACAAAAAAATATTAAAAGCCCACAAGACATTTTTTTTAAGGGACAAAATTATTAAAAACCCACAAGACATTTTTTTTGAAGGGACAAAAAATTATTAAAAAACCTAGCACATCGATGCACAAAATTGAAAACGACACAAAAATGAAACCCTTGCACTAAGCTGAGGTTACGTGCAGAAGCCTTCCAGCTAGAACAACAACGGCCAGAAGCACCAGCCCTAGACGTCACAACAGGGACTCGTGAGCTTATGAAGGTCATGTCAGAAAAAAAGAAGACACTAGTCGCGCGATTTCTAGAAAACCCGACAGCAGATGAGAAATTCACAAAAAAAAATGAAACCCGCTAACATAACGAAGTGTCTTAGCTCTCCACAAACGCTTTTAGAAGTTGATACCAATAGGAAGAAATGTCGCCAAAAACCACGAAAGAAATTGCGATTTAAAAAACTGGGTGCGTTCCTCCCTGTTCCCAGAAACAATGGCGAAAAACGCCCAGAAAAGTCAAAACGTGTCCACAAATACAGAGGTCGCGTGTCCTTTTTTTTTTGAAGAAAATGCGTTTCTTTTAAAAAATGCCTAGAAAACCCTTCGAGCAGGTCGTGCAGTAGAAAGACGCCCAAAAAACAAAGGCACGAACAAAAACTTCAAGAAATTGCGTGCTGAAAACAAGAGAAAAAACCCTTGTGATTTTTTCAGACATGAACGATCTACACACAGACCCATGATTTTCACATGAAAAAAAAGACGCCCAAACAACTAGACAGAATGTGGGAAAAAGAAGAAAATCGGATGCCAGAGAAACTACAATCGATTTTCAAAAAAAAAAATCAGGACTTTTAACCTGCTCAGATACCATGTTCAAATAATCGATGTTATATTAAACAAAGGAGACAAAGGCTCCTTAAATAGAATTACAAAGACGATGTTTCTAAAAGAAACAATTGTCAACAAAAGACAAAAATAGAAACTTTCTAACTAAACTAATTAAGACTAAGATGACCATTAAAGAAACTACATTATTCTAATATAGAATTGGGTAGGGTATGGGTATGTGGATATGGGGTGCTAGTATGACATTTTTTTTTGAGTTTGGGTACATTTTGGGTACGTCTGTACAAAAATATATAGAAATCATAAAAATTTACATGTTTGCATCCTTAAAACAATAATTAAATTTAGAATACCACATATCATGCATATGCTAAACAAATCTAGCCTGACAATTAAAAAATTGAAATACAATATACTAATTCAATATCAATTTGTTAAAACTTAAATGTTATGATAGACATTCATTGTTCAATATTAAAATAATACAATTAGTAATCGACATCATATGGTTCATCATGAAGACCAACATTGTTACATTAGCATCATTATTGACGCTAGATGATGTAGGTAGATTAGAAGAACCACTTGCAACCCCAGTACCACTCACCCTAAAAGTATGTTGTGTATTTGATTCCATAAAATGTGAAGATTGTGTGGCAGTAAAAAAATCTAAGTCAGTTTGCTTTGGATCTTGTTGTGACCTTTTCACACATCGCCCCATTCAAAATGGGGACCCCCCTAATTTTTTTGCTCCATTCTGGGCTTTTGGCTTGGGTTTTTCTCTCTCTCTCTCGCTCCGTCTCTTTTCTGATGTCTGCCTTTCGAGGGTTGCGCCCGTCAGTGAATTTAAACATGAAATTGACCAAGTCTAAAATTAGGGTTTCATCTTTCCTGGTCAATCCAGGGTCGAATAAAGTGAATAAATTGAAAATTGAGACTAACAGTGTTGTCAGCATGTCTCCAGCAGGCTCTCAGCAAGTTTTCATCTGATTTCGAGGTACTTACTATTTTTAGTAAGTGTGAAATTACAGGCAATCCGTCGGCATTTTTGAGATTCCAACAGTCACACTGCATTCAGAGCGCATCAGGCTGTTCGTATGCAAAATTTGAGCGAAAGCAGACAACTTACTATTTTTAGTAGTCCAGCTTTTGGGACAAATTTCAGGGCTCAGATACAGTTTTTTTCTCTGCATGTCAGATGATTCCTTCTGGGTTTTTCGAGATCTTCGCAATGATATAACATGCAAAACGAGACGACAACTTTCAGAATTCAGTCTTCTGAGGCTATTTTTAGGGTTTGCATGTCAGGGTTTCTTTTGCATGTCGGATGATTCCTGATGGGTTTTTCGAGAGTTTCGCGATGGTGTGACATGCAAACAAAGATAACCACTCAGTAAGGAACTTACTATTTTTAGCAGGTGTGTCCCGGCAGCCGCTTCCCATCAGTTCAGAATCACGAGCTGATCGCAATACAGCAGAAACGAAGACAAACAGAGGTCATTTGATACGCATGAAGAGCGAATTAGGGTTTCCAACTTCGGAGCCTGAAAAGAGGGGTAAAAAGTCAGAATTTTCGAAAACCGGTGTAAACCACGGCGATCAGCATCCTTTAGGCTATCTGCTGGTAAAATTTCAAGTCAAACGGAGCACTTACTATTTATAGTAAGTCAATTTGGAAATAGGCTAAAAATAGTAAGTCAGGCGCATGCGGTGATATCAACAGACAGGTCACGTGGTGAGGAGCGCCTCATTTAAATTTCAAGTCAATTGGAGCATTGGAGCTATCAGAAACAAGCAATTACTATTTATAGTAAATCATCCTCAAAAATGGGCTAAAAATAGCAGGTCAGCTAAAAATGGCAGGGTCGACAGGACAACGAGGTCATGAAGATGCAGTGTTCAAAATTTCAAATCATTCTGAGCTTCAGAGGTGCAAATTCAAAGGACTTACTATAAATAGCAGGGCATGAAGGCTGGCGAAAACGAGGAAAAAATTCTAAGTCTGGAACTTCATCCAGTAGACATGGCAAAATGCGCCCAGTTGATGAGGAGGCATGAAAATTTCTAAGAACAAAGCTCGTCCTTCACACAGGCCAAAATGCGCCCAATCTAGCAGTAAGGTCAAAGGAAGTCAACGCCTTTCATCCTTCTACCTAGCCTAAATGCGCCTTCAAGGCAATACCTAGCACAAAAAAATTCTAAGTATGAAGTTTATCCTTCATCAGGGGCAAAATGCGCCCAAAGTACAAGTGGTCAATGAAAGTCAACATGTTTATCCTGAAGGCATGTCAAAATGCGCCCATCCTCCTCGAGGGTGAAATGCGCTCAAGATGGAAGCAAGTCAACAAGTCAAAGAAATTCGTCCTCCTCACCCTCCTAAATGCGCCCAAACAAGGTCAAGTAGAGACAAAGAATGCAAGTTGAAGGGTCATCCTTCTTGCATGTCTAAATGCGCCCAAGTTGAGGTGTAAAAAGTAAATGAAGCTGGTAAATGAGGTGAAATGTGATTAAAAATACTTCAAGGCGTGGTGGGAGTTTGGTAAATGCTAGGCGTTATTCCTCTTCAAGCCTCAAATGCGCCCAAGGTGGTAAGGAATTTTCTAAGGCATGTGTGGTGGTGAAGGATGAATGTTGGGCGTAGTTTTTGATTTTCTTCAAAAGTGCTAGGCGCCAGAGGTGATGAGTGTTGTAAGTGTTAGAAAATATTGCCAAAGGGTGGAAATAAAATGCTAAGGCGTGATTTTTTTTAAATTCTTCTAAGTATGATATGCGCCTAAAGTGGTGAGTAAGGAATTTCCTCTAAGGCGTTGGAGCTTCAAAGTGTTTTTCAATGTGGAGTAAAATGCAAGTGGCAAGATTGAATAAAAATCTTAAGGCAAAATTTCCAAGGCAAAATTTTCCCAAGTGATGATTTAAAAAAAATTTCTAAGGCAAAAATATTTTCTCCCTTGGAAAATACGCCTAGAGCTCAAGGTGGTGAAATTTTCTTTCGTGAAACTCCGGCGAACTTTTCAGGGATGAAGTCAGAGAATGATGATAATGCAAGATGATTCAAAATTTTCTCAAGTTGGAGCAACACATGATGATCACAGGCGAAGAATGGATTTAATTTGACATGATAATATTTTCTAAGGTTCAAAATTTAAAAAATTAAATGAACCCGTTCGTTGGGTACCCATGGATTCGAAGCATTCTGAAGAAAATTCTCTTCTGGGTACTGAACCTTTGTGATGATAAATGGATTTCTATGTCTTCCGCACTTCGCCAACATTTTTTTTGGTGAAGAATTTAATCAGTGCTCAAATTGCGAATTTTCCTACGGGAAAATTTAAAATCCTCTAAGGCAAGATGAATAAAATGTATTTTCAGAGTGAATTTCTCCGAGTGATTCGAATTTGAAGTGAGTTGCCTAGATGATTTTGTTTGAATTCTTCGAAGATGAATTTTCTAGAGATGGTGAAGAGTTAAATTCGAATTCAAGTGACAGAGCCCTGGCTGGTGAATTAAAAGGATGGACTTAAATTAAATTTTTCGAAAATAAATTCAAAGATGCCAGTCAAAGTCAAGTTTCTAGAAGAGCAAGATTCCTGACGTCGAGAGACAAGTGTCAGAAATACCAGAGAGGGAAAATTCGAATTTTTGAAGTGGTGATGGAAGTTTAATGCAACAAACAGGTGGCTGCTGAATTCGAATTTTGGCTATATAAAATGAAAAGAGGTCTCTCACTTATTTTTCCACCTACCCCGGTGGCAGTGGAGATTGCTCGAGAGTAAGTTCTTTGAGAAGGCTGGGTGTTTATTGAAAGCTTGAAGAGTTTGAAATTTTTCTTTGAGTTAGATTTGCTGAAGTTTAGGATTACGAGTTCTTGAGGAGGCTGGGAAGGGCCACTGTGCATTCTGGGGAGTGTTGAAGAAGTTTGAATTTTGTTCACAAATCAAAAGTAGCGCTGGCGATTCTTTGTCTTAGTTTGTTGCTGCCGATGCTTCAGGAGGCCTTGGAAACCATTGGGCAGAAGTTTAAGAATCTGAAGTTGTTGAAGCTTGTGAAGTGCGCACTTACCAAGTAAGAAGTACGAATTTACCAAGGTGTGAGCTTGCTGATTTAAAAAGTGCGAATTTGCTGATTGCTGATTGCTGGTGAAATACGAATTTATAGAAGTTCAAGTTGCAGATTGAAGTTACTAAGGCTGAAGCTCACTTGGAAATTCTTCTAAGTGTTGAGGCTCGAATTTATTAAGAGAAGAAGCTGAGGTTTGCAAATAAGAAAAGTTATTGCAGCTTCTTGAAGTCGACTACAGCCCCTACGCAATGTATTATCTTATTTCATAAATTTAATTTGCTGATGAAAGTTTGAACATTATGTTTTAGGATGCATTTTAGAGGCAAAGGCAGGGATGGCGATTGCGAGGCAAGGCGTGATCAAGAAAGTAAGACATTCGTAATGCGAATCAGTTTATTTCAAAGTTAGGGCGAGCGTTACCAACTTAGGCTCCATCGCTGGAGGCCCTTCAAAAGAGCAGAATGTTGGTGAAATCCATGGAGCTATTTTCACAATATTGTTAGGCGGGTTATATCATTTGCTGGTTTCATGACATTTAGAATTTGATGATGGAGTGCGCCAATTACTATGAGAAGGATCATCGGTCAATCACGTCACCAGATGGCCAAGTACTAGCCAATCTTACTCCAGCAGCCATTGGTGAAGCTTTCGGGATCCCGGTGCACAGGAACATGGTTTACAAATCCAAAGAGCGAGCAAAGCGAATGTACGCTTCTGCATTCGAGAGATGCACGAAGACAATTAACACTCACTAGATGAGCACTCCCAAGCCTTCTCGTACGAAGCTGCCGAAGCAAATCATTGCGGATGACTTGAAGCAAGAATATTGCGATCTCATCATGATGCTGAGCAGAGTTGGTGGTTGTACACAGTCATTTATTTTTGAGCCTTGGATGTTTTACTACATCAACCTCGTGCTGGAAGGGAAAGATTATGTCAACTGGGCTATGATGATCAGTGACAATTTGCATGAGCAGCTCCTGAGCCTCAGAAGGACGAAGACATTTTACATGAGCTCTTACATCATTTATATGTTGGCACGTATGACGAGGTACAGAGGGATCTCTTACAAGGAACCCGTCGGTTGTGGCTCCCACCAGTTTAAAATATATGATGCCTGTCCACAGTTGCATTTGACGAGCACAACTCACTACAAGCGTGTCAACGATTCTTTCACCATGTATATCACGAGATTGCTTCAGGAGCGATTACACCACAAAATCTCGAGGGAGGCCCAAGAGTTGATTGAAAGGTATGGGTGCTGGTTCATACAGTTTCCAAAATTTTCTTACATTAGGCTGCAAGGTTTTTCATCGTACCCATATAGGCTGCCTAAGTACCCAACAGATAGAATATTAATGCTAGAGATATCTAGGCAATTGCTTGCCTTTGATAAAATTCAAAAGAAGAAGAAGAAGGGAGGAGTAGAATTTTGTTCATCATACAGAGCAGCTTCGGATGAAGTGTGTCCCTCAATACGGTAGGCTTCAGAGGCTGAAAGTGAACTTCAATTTTATCGCTGCACGGTAAGGCGGCACACTACGATCCATGTAAATGGAGTGCTTGTCGAGGAGAGTTTAAACACAAGGCCACCGGCTGAAAGTTATTGGGCTGATCACGGTGATGAGATTGAGTTAGGAAAAGAATGTTCAAGTTTACCAATTACTTTGATTAGGGAGTGTGAAGTTGTGCGGTTCGGACCGAATTGGTAGAAGATGATTTGTCATCGGTTATACAGCAATGAGAGTGCTGCTTCCCTCTGGGTGGAGACACGGTGCTGGATTTAGATCGCTTTCTATTTCGGATGCGGCTTAACTGGGCATGGGTTGGTAGGCGTGGTTGAAATTAGGTCAATTGCTTTGACTTACAACTTGATGGGAATCACGGGGCCCACCAGCGGGAAGAAGCGTGAGATCTACGAGGAGTCCAGGGAGTCTAAAGAGCTAGTTCGGCGGGGCCTGCTCGGCCCGAGACCTCCACGAGTCCTTGCATCACCATTGAGACCGCGTTCTCAAGTATCTGGGGAGGTTTCTTTGTTTGCTGATCGGAGAATGCCAAATGGGGTGCAAGTGGAGTGCGGAGGATAATATTCAGCCTCCACGGAGAGAGTCGGTTGGCCAGAGCGTCAATGCACCTGTTAGGGCTGATCAGCAAGATGATGAGGGGACTATTACTGACCCTCAGTTTCAGCAGGAGTTAGAGGCGGCTTTGAATGATGATGATGATATAGTTTCAGGAGACACTCAGCCACTTGAGGACGATGAGCCTCGCCGGAATGATGTAGAGGTTGAGCAAGTTCGACAAGTAGAGGCACAAGAACAGCAGCTCTTCGATATACAGTACGATGTGCCTGATTGGCTTAAGGATAGAATGAGAAGAAGCCCCAACGAGGAAATTGATCCAGCAGTTGAGATGGAAGAATTTTTGAACAGGATCAGTGCACCTCCACAGAAGAAGAAAGCAAGAAATTTTTTGAAGATATCCACTGAAGAGGATGGTTCCCGTACTCTTCACGTTGTCGTGCCACAAGTTGATTGTGACCGAAATGAAGCAGTGCCTGAGAATTATGTGGTCACGACTTTGGATTTGGGACGCCCCACTGGTGCGAAGATTGTAGAGGAGTGTGATAACTCCTATCTTGCCCTCAAAGACAGATTATTCAAGAAGGAAGGAAAATACAAAAGGTTGAAAAGAGAACACAAGGCTTTAATTGGGTATGTACAACAGTTGTCTCGTTCTCGAGGGCAGGAGATTCCAGTGATAGAGCCTCCAGCGGAGATACCTAGAGAGTCCATTAGTGGCTTGATGGAGTTAGGAAAGATGGCACAAGAAGCAGACAAGTGGATCACAGGAGTTCGTGCCGAGACAGAGAAGTTTATGGAGGACCTTGCTTTTGCTTTTCAGCAAGCCTCTAGTATTTTAGCACGGATGGAGGCAGTTGATCATGCTTGGGGCGATGCTTCTATCTATCAGAGCAGGGTAATTCAGCGTCTTGAGGCATTGAGGCATGTTCTGTTGCGATTGCTGATTGATGGAGGTGTCATTCAGGAGAATGACAGGTACGACTTCTCCAGATGGTATTCTTCAGCGATCACGGGACGTGGTTTCTTCGACGCGGCATAGGCAGATTCAGCCAGGATACATAAGGCCATGGCCAATATCATTGATGGAGTTCAGAATACCTTTGAGGCCATATTTGCTAGGCGGTTGAATCCAGATGAGGTTAATGTTGATAATTTGAGGGGTAGGCTGGTGCCTTTCTTTTCAGATGTTAAGACCTTTGTATAGGATGATTTCGAGAACACTTCTACTTTCTCCGCCTTGATCCATAGCACGCAGGATTCTTTAGTTGCTTGGAGAAAATCTTGTACGAGGCATGAGCATTCAGTCACAGTGTTAGCGTTTTAGTTAGATTGCGTTCCACCCATTTCAGTTCAGGAGGTTGAGGCTGTACTTGGCAGATTTGTTGACTTTGCAGCCAGAGAGAAGGAGAACGGGAACACACGGTTGGACGAGGATCTTCTAGAAGACTGATTGTGGGCATTTATTGCCTTTACTATTTTTGGGAGTGAGTGGGAATCTTTGATTCATTTAATGTACCACTCCTTATTCTGACAGTTTTTAGGGTTAGGGCTGAGGTGGCACGATTCTAGCCACTCTATTGATTGTAACCCTAGCCGTCTTTTGGGACTGGGCTAGCTATATAAAGGGGGAGTCCCCCTCATTTGTAATTCATTAGACATTAGATTAGAGGCAGATATCAGACATTAGCAATAGAGCTAGAGGCAAGAGAGTAGAGCATTGTAGACAATTTGCATAGTGGAGAAGAAAGAAAGTTTTCCCTTTGAAAACTTTTGTGGAGATTGTTGTGTAACACTTTTCATGATAATAGATCTTTTCATTGATGGTGGAATTCATCTTGTCATGAATAGCTAGCAAGGTCTCTTCTTCCTTTCGACTCCAAGTAGCTTAATTTCATGCAAGCATTTTATTTTGATGTGTGGTGTTTTGTTGAGGTAGCTTCTTTCATTCCATACCACTAGCGGCTTGTTGATGATAAGTTCGCCTTGCGTGGTCGACTGGAAATTATCTTAAGTTTAACTTCGATTGTGATTTGTATACTTATATGCGTCGTTATGATGGTGTATGTATGCCAAATTATAATTTAAACATCTTTTGCTATCCCTTTGAAGATTGCACTGATTTTGCTGAGGCTGTCCGACGTGAGGCTAGGTGAAATTTGGTTGAAGTCTACTAAAACAAAGCTCCACATATCCTACATTTAGAATAGAACATAAGTTTCTTAGGCCCTATACTCTTTACTTTCTGCACATTTCTGATTAGCTTTAGGAAAACGAACTATATTGCCAAATCATACACGCAAGAATCCCCTTCAAATCATATACCGGCTGCTAACTGTAAGAAGTCTGAACAATTGTGTAAGTCCCCTCGTAAGAACACAGCAATACACATCAGCCAACTGAGTCTATTCTCGTTTAAGGAACCTTGGAGTTGAAAGCATGAACTCACTCGCAATCTTAGCATGCTGAATACTTTGTCCAAGAGAGGATAGAGTATCCATTGGGAAACTTTGTTCTGTGTTGGTGCGGTCTCAAAAACCACGTCAACAAGTCTTACAAAAAATATTAAAATAAGCCAATTAAATCATCCTGATAATTCCACCAACTAGTTATGTGCCTAACTTTAGTCCATGGAAAGTTGACGCTATCCAAGGATGATGGACTTTTCCAACAAGTTTGGAGTGCTCCTAGAATATTGGATTCACACACAAAAAGTACCATTGAGCACATTTTAGCTCCAAGAACTTGCCACCACTATCAGAATTTATTTCCAATAAAGTTGATGCTCTCCAAGAATGTTGGAGTGGATTAGAAAAAGGGGACATTACACTCGTTCAATGCAACGTGTTTTGTTACTACTATTTAAAAGTTTCAATTGTTATTTCTTACACTTTTTTAATAACTAGTTTTTCAAGCACTATATATACTTAAATCGCTACCCCATTGCCACCCCCGTGCTGTCCCCAAAACCTAGGCCCTTGGTCCCCTTGCCTATTCCGAGACTTCATGGAACTATGAATATGCATGAGACACAATTGAATGACAATTTCAGCAAAGAGCTTCACCATATTCATAACAATGGGGTTTATATAGCTATTCATCGCCACCGCATACTAAAATATACTCTAGGATTGCTTTAAAGTAGCTTTAATCCATTCTAGCCTTAATCTATACTTAGCACATACTTTTCTTTAAAGCTAGCTAATATTCTTATCTTGAAATCCCTAAATACAATCTGCACTCAAAGTACAATCCTTCTGGGATCGTTATTCTACCTTTACACTCTTTTCTATTTATAGCACAACTATCTCTATTCTAAAGTTGGCACTATATTTATCATTGAAACGGGACTCGCCAAGACTCGGCGAGTCGTGAGTCGAGTCACCCTAGCCGAGTCCTAGGCACTCAGGTTCGGACTCGGATGAGTCCTGTTGTGACCTTTTTCACACATCGCCCCATTCAAATGGGGACCCCTAATTTTTTCTCCATTCTGGTCTTTTTGGCTCTGGT